>VXAX01005202.1:0-64478 GCA_013399835.1 Leptocoma aspasia | reverse complement strand
GCCGCCGGTGCGGGGCCGGGCGCGCCGCGGGGCCGCTCTCCCGGGGCCGCTCTCCAGGGGCCGCCGAGCGCTGGCACTGCCGGGGCAGCGCCGTGGCCCGCTGCCGCTCGCCTTCCGCCGGCCGCTCGCACCTTGCTCCGGTGCTCCCGCGGCACTGCCGAGTCCCGGCCCCGCGGAGCTCCGGGCAGGTTGGCCTCGATGGCGCCTGCTGAGTGTCACAACCCCCGGCTCGGGAGCTCCCGGTGTGTGCCTGGAGCCGCTCCCAGGGCGGGCCACGGTGGCTCAGGGGTTGCAAGGTCTCCCGTCTCGTGCCCGTGCATTCTCCTCCCGCTCCCTTCTGCCCTCCGTGCCCGCAGAGCGTGCCCTCCCTGCCGGTGCTGAGGACACCCTGCCTGTGCCTGCTCTCTCCCAGGCAGGTTCCCGTGTGTCGGCAGGTGGTTTTCCTTGAGCAGGGACTTTGCTGAGGGGAGACTGGAGTCTGGGTGAGATCTGAGGCCGTGGCCCCAGTGCTGGAGCTGTGCTGGTGACCATTCTTCCTGGGAGCAGCTGGTGCCAGCCAAGTGCCACTGCCGGCAGTGCTGGTTCGCGGCCGGTTTCCTGCCCAGCTGTGCGACACAGCCGATTAGGAGCTGCTGTTCCACCCCAGAAGTGACAGTGCTAGGCTGCGAGGACTTCTCCGTGTAAGATAAGGAAGGTGCTGGCGGCTGCGGCCTGGCTCGGGTGCTGTCAGATAGAACCCATTAGCAGGAGAGCGCCGTGGGGAGCAGTTCTGCCAGCAGCCTCTCGGTGCTTCCTGGAATCACCTGGAAGACATCCCGGGTCATCTCTCAGCGTTAGAAATGTCCCGCTCGTCCTGCCGCCGGGGACGTAGGGAGGGCACAGCCGCCTCCAGCCCTGCCACTGTTGCTGTGCTGGGGCAGCACAGCCCACAGCTGCCCTGAAGCCCTTAAGCTGAGTTGGTTTAGCCAAGGACATTCTGCCGAGGCTGTAGCATGGTGGGAGCCGACGGGGAGTCTCTTTCTGGTGGGATTGTGCTGACGCCAGTGTCTGCCCCACGGCTCACGGCCTCCCTTCAGCCGTCTGCCTCAGCAGAGAGCAAATCCCAGGGCGAGCAGCTGGCAGCACAGATGTGTGCTCCCCCTGCTCCTGCCAGGGTGGGGGGCTGCACTCCCACCCCCTTCCCAGCATCTCCCCGTGGGGACAGCGGCAAGACTGAACCCATCCCAGACTGGAACTGACCGAGAGCAGCGGTGTGGGTCAAGCGCCTCTGGACCGTGGGGAAGAGGTATCCTGGCAGGGAACCATCCTGGCTGCTCCTGCCTTGCCGAGCTGCAGCACCGGTGAGAGGATGTGGGGAGCACAGTCCTGTCCTGGCACCGTGTCCTGAGCTGGGCCCCATCACGGCTCAGGCCTGGCCCCAGGGAGAGGGGGATTGGGCAGTGCTGGTAATCCCGCTGCACCCAAGGGATTACCGCTCACTCTGGCCTGGGGATTAAGGGATTTCTCCAAGCGGGGTTGATGCAGCCTCCAGCAAAGCTGCTTCTGCCTCGGGGGCCTCGCTGTCTGGGGCAGGGTGGGCTGTGCAAGGTGTGGGGGACCCCAAAGGAGGGTGGGCTGCCAGGTCAGCAGCAGGCTGGCTAAGGGGTTCCTCACCCAGGTAGTCCCTGCCCTCCTTGCCACCAGCCTGCAGAGTCCTGTTTTGCCATTGGGTGCTGGCAGCCCTTTGGCACAGATTTAGCTGTTTGGGAAGCATCCTGGGACCACGGCATGTCCCTGGGCACCAGGGAGCTGCTGCTGATGTCCCAGCCCCTTCCCTTGCGCAGTGTGGGGTCAGCCTGGGCACGTTGCTGGGCTCAGCTTGGGGAGCAACTCTTCCACCGAGCTCAGGGATGGACTCCCAAGTCAAAGGCAGAGAAATAGTGCTGGGGTAGCACCAGGCTTGGAGAGCAGAGCCAGGGACTTGGGCAGAGGCAGTTGTCCAGTTCCTCGCTTGAGGTGTTTGGAGCAGAGAACAATGAGCTTTGTTGCTGACACTTGCAATCATGTCAGGCTGTGGTTTGTGAACACGCCACCTTGCCTGGACAAGGTGCGAGGACACAGCCAGGCATCCAGGTCACTCTGTGTGGGAGATGCCACCTGGCCCTGCCTCATCCCAGTCACAGCACCCATGTGCCTGTGCCACACTGGGGTTTCTGCAAGTGCCAGTCCAGGCCCAGGCAGGCGCTTTTACAACACGTGCCCAACTCAGCCTCCCCTGAGCCCCTGGCTCCCTTCGCTTGCCCTTTTGCCTCCTGGTGATGTGGCAACCACTGCTCTGGCCCCTGGGAAAGGGGAAGTGGTGTTGAAAGCAGAAGGTCAGTCACATCAGCAGTGAGTGCCTGGCTGCCCTCGCAGCCCTGTCAGCTGCCCTTCTCCACTGTCTCTCCTCCTCTCTGCAGTCACACTGCTCCTGGGGTCAGAGACTGCTCCTGCCTGCCAGGGTGCCCTTCCCCACTGCCTGCCCTGTCTGGGCTTCTGCCTGCCCCGCTCAGGTTACTCCTGGCTCAGCGATCCCGGTGGATGCAGGGGCGGGTGAGCGGCTCCTGCCCTGACAGGCCCTGGGGTTTGTTACTCATGGCCGTGCCCCGTGCTCAAGATCGCTCCCGCTTTGAGGAAAGGAGCTGTCAGTCCGGTTTGGGTTTGCTCAGAGCCTGTGGGGTTGGAGGGTGGGAGGGTTGCGCATTTCCCCAGCTCCTCAGCTGCCCTCCAGCCTGGGATCCCAGGGCAGGACCCCCGGTTCCTGCTGCAGGAGCCCCCCACGCACCAGGGCCGCAGCAGAGTGGGCAGTACCGGCGTGACCGGGGCTTGGTGCCTGCTGGCACACAGGGCTGGCTGAGCCTGTCAGGCTGGGTCAGGGCTGGGGCTCGGGCCCTGCGCCCCAGGAGCGGGGGCCGTGGTGGCACCCCCACGCTCGCAGCGCCGCGCTTCTCTGGGTGCACCTTCCTTCATGCGGCGCTCGTTGCTACGCGACCGCCGGCTCCTGATGCTTAATGCTCTAATACGGAGGGATAAAACCACGCTAAAAATACCCCGCTGCCGGCCCCCCGCGGGGCCAAGGGAGCTGCCGGGGGGCAGGGGGGCTGCTGGGAAGTTCCGAAACTCCTCGTCCTCTAAGTGGCTTTGAGCTGCCCGCTGGGGCTCCGGCGGTGGCACGGACTGGTGTGCCGGTGCGGCGGGGATTGGCTGGGGCTGGCGCGTGGGCTCCTGCGGCTGGAGCTCCCCTACCAGAGCCAGCTCCAGCCAGAACCGGGAGTGCTCCGGCTCCCCTGCTTGCACCCTGCCCCAGGCACCGGGGAGCTGCCCTAGGTACTGGCTACCTGCCTAGTACTGGGGAGCCTGCTGCTCGGCCACGCGCACCTGTCTGGCCTCTGTCTGCTCCTGCCTGACCTCTGCCTGTCCCTGCCTTGCCCTCCCGGAGCTGGTGGCATCCTGCGTGGGACCCCCGCAGCATGGGGACAGTCAGCGAGCTCTGCGCCTCCAGTTTCCAGGCATTCCTGTGCCCCTCGGTGGCTGCCAAGGCAGGTAGGCACTGCGTGCCCCCCTCTCCTCTGTGCCGCGGGGTTCCCTTCCCCCAGCAGGCACGGCGGTGCCCATGGCTCCGGCTCCATATGGCTCTGGCTCCATATGGCTCCTGCTGAAAGCAGCACAGAGCGTCCTCGCCGTCTCACTGCCTCCTTCCTCTGCCGGCCTTCCCGAGCTCGGGCCTCTGCAGGCATCGGGCCCCTCGCCTGGCATTGCCCTGCGCTGGAGCTGGTGCCATGCTGGGACAGGGGTGCTGGGGAGCCAGCGGTGGCGGCTGGGAGGTCACAGGCAGCGCAGCATGGCCATGGCATGTCCTGCCCCAGCCCCTCTACCCTGCCCTGCCCCGGGGGATGTGTGAGCGCTCAGTCGCCCTCATCACAACAAGTGCCTGTGGCTACAGAGGGCAGGGTGGCACTTTCCAAAGGGAATTCTGCGTGGGAAAGCCCAAGTCCGGCCATGCTGTGGGTGTGCTGAAGGTCAGTCACCTGTGTGACCTGCTGCTGTCTGCTGGTTCCTGCCCAGCTGTGGGACTGGGGGGGCTGTGCAGTGTGGCAGGGGCTTGTGAGACCTCCTCGGCCGGCCCTGTGGCTGAGCACCAGTGGGCTCTGCTCCTCTCAAGGCCTGGCACCGTCAGCAGTGCTGGGAGCAGGTGAGGTGCCTGCCTGGCTGCATTCCTTGCACATGCACAGTGTCTGTAGACATGGCTGAGCTGGTGCTCACCCAGCCATGCTGGAGGCTGGGGGTCCGTGCATGGGAATGTTGGAGCCTTGAGCCACTGGGAGTGAGGTAGCAGCTGTGGATGGGCTCCTTGATGGGCTCTCAGTCAGGGAACCAGGGTTGATGGGGTGATGTGAAGGGCTGCACAGAAGCAGGAGAGTGTCCTGAGCACAGGGAGCAGCAGCCTAGGAGCTGCCTGTCCCCAGACCCTCCTCCTGATGCACCTCAGCAGTCGGTGGGAAGGATGGGGCTGACGCAACCCAGGGTGTGCACATGGTGAAAACAGGATGTGGTATGAGGAGACAGGCAGGATGTTTCTGGGGGCCCCACGGGACCCCACCAAGGGCAGTCGTGGGTAGCGGCACCTGCAGCAGCACGCAGAGACCCTGGGCTCATCCCCAAGGTCTGCCTGAGCACGGGGCTGTTGCCCCTCTGCTGTGGTACAGCGTGGGCCGGCAGCAGCAGTGGCTGCTGCTCTAGCTCAGGGGGCTGAAGCACTTCTGAAGCCCACCCTCCCCTTACTCCATGGCTCGCATTCTGGGTGCCGTGGCTCCGTGTCGTGCTGCTGAGCAGGATTTAGCTGAGTCAAGGCAGCCGAAGCTGATGCGGCCTCTCCAGGGGACTGGCGGGGACAGGGACGTGGCTGGGGTCGCTCCCGCTGCAGGCACGGCCCCGCAGTGCCCGGCCTCGCCACACAGGGCCCCTGCAGGGAGCGGTGGGGTCCCTACAGACACCCCGCAGCAAGGAGCAGGACAGTGGGGAACATCACCCCGTGGGGACTGGCATGGCTCCTAGTCCTCCTCCTGGTTCCAGCTCTTGTCCCAGCCAGCTGTGGGAGATGCCATGGAGCCTGCGGAGGGGCGCGGTCACCAGCGGTCCCCAGGGCCAGCACAGGCCCTGGGCCTGCAGTGGAGCTCTGGTCTGGCAGAGCCGGGAGGAGCGGCAGGGCTGGGGGTCTGCTGGCGTGTGGAGGGGAAGGGAGGGGACCCCGGCGCTGCGCAGCGAGCTGAAGGTGTGCCGGGCCGAGGGTCCTGGCAGGCGCCGAGGAAGGAAGGGCTGGGCCAGCCGGGGGCTGCCTGGCTGGGACCCCGGCACAGGGCGTGCGGCCATGAGCCAAGGAGGGGGAGCGGGGCCCCGCCGCCCCATTTCCCCGCAGCCGGCAGCACAGGAGTTAAGGTGCCGGCGGTCTGGCTCACGGCGGCAGGAACAGGGTGGTGCTGGTGCTGGCTCTCGGCGAGGCCGGGGTGACGCCCGAGCCGCCCCGGAGCTCATTGGTACGGGGGCCCTGAGTCACCGCGGGAGCACCGGGGCTGCGGGTGTCCGCACCCGGCTCGGCAGCTCGGGCACGGCCAGCGGGGCCGGGGAAGGCTCTGCCACCATGGTGCTCAGGGCAGAGGGCAACGGTGAGCCGGGCCGGGGCGCGGGGGGCCGGGTGAGGGTGGCCGGTGGCTCCGTGTGTGCCGTGCGGCCGGCCCCGCTACCCTCGGGCAGCGCTGGGACAGGGGCCGAGGCCAGCCGGGCCCTGTGCCGCGGAGCTCTGCTCCGGGCGAGGTGCGGAGGGGGCACGGGCTGCGATTGCCGCTCTGGGGTGCCGCAGGCCCCGCTGAGCCCTGAGCCCGATGGACAGGTCCTGCTGGTGGCCCCGGCTGCCCCGGGGCAGGATTCCTGTGCTGCTGGGGAGGCCTAACCGTGCTGGGGTCCTGCAGTGTGGTGGGTCCCTGTACGACTTCTGTGCCAGGCTGAGGCCGGGGAAGTGTCTGTTCGGCCTCCTGTCCCCCGGCACCGCTCACTGGGGCTCTCCAGGGCAGCTGCTGTGCAGAGCCAGGGAAGGGTTAATGCCGCCTTCCTTCCCCAGAAAAGCTCCTGCGTCTGGGGTTTCTCTTCCTCTGGCTGCTGCTGACATGGCTGGGCTGCTTGTCACGAGTGCTGAGCCTCCACCGGGGAGGGACCTTCCGGGGCTCGGGAGCAGCCCTGCCGTCCCTGCTGCCCTGCAGCGTCTCATCCTGCACCACGCCTGCCCCGGGGCCACCGGGACCCCGGCTGGAGCCTCTGTCCTCTCCCAGGTGGGCAGGAAGAGGCAGAGATGAGGGTTTGCCTGAGGCCTGGCATGAATTTGGCTTTCCCCGCGGCCGGGCTGGGGGGTCTGGCGGCTGGACAAGAGGGTCCTGCAGCTAGGCAGGAGGGTCCTGTGCACATGCAGGAGCCCAGGGATTTGGGGGTTTCTGTGTCTGATGAGCGGGTGTGACGCAGCTCATCCCTCCCACTGCGAGCCTGGGCTTGCTGGGCGCCCTGGGGGCCTGGCAGTGGGGGCTGGTGCTGGTGGGAATGGCACTTGGGGCGTGTGGAAGGTGCTGGGATGCATCGACACAGCTCTGGTACTGTAAGTAACTTTTAACCTGGTGCCACGAGCCGACCTGTCTGGATCAGGCTTCCTGACACAGGAGACTGAAAGTATTGGGAAGTGTTGGCGCTGTGTCTGAGGGACAGTGTCGCAAGCCGAGGCGCCCCAGCCTTGGCAACAAGGGGTTGTGAAGGAGGAAGCTCGTCAGAGCCGGAGCAGAGCTGGGGAGGTGCTGAGCTCAGAGATTCAGGGTGCAGGGTCACTGTCACCCAGGGAGCTCCCACTGAGGCAGTGGCAGTGCGGGGAGAATCGATGCACAGCTCAGGACACTGCTGGGCCAAAGGCACATGGTGTCTTTGGGCACTGGCGAGGGGCAGTGACTGCGCTGGGGACACTCCGGTGAGTCTGGGCTGGTGGCAGCGGTGGCTGTGTACGTGGTGGCACATGAGACCTCAGCGGGTCGGGGGGTAATGCTTGGGGCACGGGAGGATGGTGACAGCCCTACAGACTCCTGTTCCCAGCACCCCAGGGCGGGAGGTGGGGGTGACACAAGAGCTGAGCTGGCAGATCCTGCTGCCACCTCCCTTGGGGATGACGCTCTGGAGGGATGGTGTTTTGGTGTCCTTGCAGGTGACCTTGGTGCAAGGCACAGAACCCGCTGGCAGAGGTGGGAGACACGAGCATAGTAGGAGGGCTGGGAGCACTTTTGAAGGAGCCAGTGACCTTGGGGACTGGAGGGAACAGCAATGGCATACCTTGTCACCGTGAAGCAAGGAGATCACATGCCAAGGAGCACTAGGAATGTTGCTGGAGCAAGGGGGCCATGTGGCAGCCCTGGGCAATGGTGTTGGAGGGGGGGTATCTGTCTCCCCAGGGTGACAGGAAGGTGTAGATCTCACAGTGTGCAGGTGAGGTCTGTCTGGAGGGTGCACCAGCTCCAGGCTCTGCCCCAGAATAATGAATCCAATGTAGAGGGAGCTGCCAGGAGCTGGTTTATGTTTAGGGCTGACCTGGTGCAGCAGAACAACCTGCAGGGCTGCAGGTTGGTGTGGATGGGGCCTGTGCTGCAGGGGACAGCAGAGCTGCCCAGCCATGGGGAGCGGAATGGGCACCCACACCAGCCTGGCTGGGGTAGAGCAGAGTGAAATGGGACCTGGGGGGCCAGCAGGGCTGGCAGAAGCAGTGCTGGAGGTGATCCGGGGCCTATGTCAGTTCTCACTCTGCAGCTGCCACAGTCTGAAGGAGCAGATGCCCTGGCCCTGAGATTCCTTTCATGCCATTGGTGCCACTTGGCCTCTGTGTGGGGCTGGGGACACTGCTCATCAGCCCAGCTCCTCCTGCCACCCAGCACCTCCATGTCCTGCCTCCACCCAGGCCCACAGCTGCTGGCTGGGAGCAGAGGCTGTGCCAGGAGCTTGGCAGGCCTGATTGCCAGGACCACACGTGCTGACCTGGTTGTGTCTCTGCTCAGTGCCCAGTGACCTGACCCCAGAGGAGTGCCAGGAGCTGGAGAACATCCGCCGCCGAAAGCAGGAGCTGCTGGCTGACATACAGGTGAGATGCCAAGGGGCCCGCACAATCCCCCTGTCCCAGAGACAGCAGTCTGGGTGGCAGGGGACAGTGTCCCTGCCTGTATCACTGCCAGGGTCCCTGGAGCCCCATCCAGGATCCCTCGTGCTGCTGCCCCACAGCTCTTCCTCTGAGGGGCTCTGGGGACAGGGAGAGGGTTCCAGCTGGGATGTGATCCTAGGTGGCAGCCAGCCGTCCCTGCCTTGCCAAAGCAGCCATGCCCTTCCCTGTACCCTGCAGAGCTCCAGGCTGTGCAGTTGTGCCAGTCTGTGCCAGCCCCTGCCTGGCATGGGCAGGGACTGTGTCTCTGGGCCAGGCCACTGCCCTGGCCAGTGCCTGTGAGGTCGAGGCTCATCTGGGACACTGTCAGTCATGTCCCTGATTAAGGCAGCAGAGGCTAATTACTGCCATATGCTGGGCATGATCTGAAGGGATTAGGGGTAATTTTGTTAACCTCTGAATCTCTTCCTTCCTGCATGCTTGGAGCATGGCAGTGCTGCAGGGATTAGCAGCGGGGGGCAGCCAGCCCCACTGCCAGTGCCCTCCAAGCTGGTNAGGAAGGAAGGAAGGAAGGAAGGAAGGAAGGAGGAGCTGTGGGGCCTCTTGGGGGAATGGGGCTGCCTCTAGGGCTGGGGGCTGGAGGGCATGTGGGGGAGGCACCTCCTTGTCTCAGTGCCCCCTCTCCCCACAGCGCCTGAAGGATGAGATAGCAGAAGTGACGAATGAGATCGAGAACCTGGGCTCCACGGAGGAGAGGTGAGTCCCCAGCACCACGGAGGCCCCTTGGGCTCACCTACGCTGTGCAGGACTGAGGGCAGCCGAGCCCTGGCCCACGAGTGCTGGTGTGAGCAGCTTTCCTCAGAGCTCAGGGCTCAGAGCTCCTGGGAGCAGGATTCCAGGATGATCTGCTGCTCCCAGGTCTGTTTTTCCAAGCCCCAGCTCCTCTGTCTGGCCACTGGCAGGCTTTGTTATTCTGAGCTGGTGCAGTCAGTGCCAGCTGGGATTAGGGGGGTCCCAGCAGCTGGTGGGAGCTGACTCCCAGCATCATTCCCAATTACCCACTGGGCCATGAAGACCCTCCCCTTCGGCCAGCCCCACTGCTGTCCCCAGAGCCCTGCCACAGCCAGCTTGCTCAAGCCTGCCTGTGTCTGGCTGAGCTGACAGGTGCTGTGCCTGCACCCCCTCTGTTTAGGGTGACCCCAAGGATGTGGGGCAGCAGCTCTGCTCTGTTCCAGGGCCTGGCAGGCCAAGAGCAGCCCCAGGCCACGGCATGGGGCAGGCACAGAGCAGTGTGTTGGGCTTTGTCCTCCGTGGGTCCAGCATGGGGGCCTGGGTCCCCTCGGTCCAGGCTGACCCTCCCCACAGTGCACTGCCCCAGGGGCTGGACAGAGGCAGTGGGGCCCTGCCAGGTGCTCAGAGCTGCTTCATTCCTTGCAGGAAAAACATGCAGAGGAACAAGCAGGTGGCCATGGGCAGGAAGAAGTTCAACATGGATCCCAAGAAGGTACTGTGGGATGGGGAGCAGGGCTGGTTCCCTGCCTGTGGGGGTGTGCACGGCTCTACCACTTCCCAGTCCAGGTTCCTGGGGCTGGGGCAGAGCCAGCAGCCAGGGCAGGGGCTGGCAGTCAGGGGGAAGGCTGGCTGGGGCAGTCACAGACCCCCAAACACCTCTCTTTGACCCCTCCAGGGCATCCAGTTCCTGATCGAGAACGACCTGCTGAAGAACACATGCGAGGACATTGCTCAGTTCCTGTACAAGGGAGAGGGCCTCAACAAGACAGCCATCGGCGACTACCTGGGCGAGAGGTGCACTGGGCTCGGACTTCCTGGGGGTGTTGTGGGCTCCTGCCACCTGAGAGATGGGACATGGCAGCTCTGAGCTCACAGGGCAGCTGGCTAGGGGTACCCGGGGTGCTGGGGGTATTCAGTTCATGGGTGACACTTGCAAGTGGCTGATTTGTGCAGAGCAGACCAGGGATCAAGCAGGGAGTAGCCCATGAATGAGTAGAATCTGGAGAAGGGCAGGGACAGTGGAGCCACTGAGCAGTCACAGGATTGCTGATCATGCATCCCTCGTGCTCTGGCTTTGTTCCCACAGGGATGAGTTCAACATCCAAGTCCTGCATGCCTTTGTGGAGCTGCATGAATTCACTGACCTCAACCTTGTGCAGGCCCTGCGGTGAGTAAGGGGCTGGGAGCTGAGCAGGGCCCCTTGGGGGGGTGTGGGGACCATGGAGCCCCCAAGTGAGCACCCCAACTCACTCTCCACAGGCAGTTCCTGTGGAGCTTCAGGCTGCCAGGGGAGGCACAGAAGATTGACCGGATGATGGAGGCCTTTGCCCAGAGGTACTGCCAGTGCAACCCTGGTGTCTTCCAGTCCACAGGTGAGCGTCTGTCCCAGATGGTCTCCCTGGCATCCTGCCCCCAGCTGACTTTGCCCTCTGCCCCTGCAGACACCTGCTACGTGCTGTCCTTTGCCATCATCATGCTGAACACGAGCCTGCACAATCCCAACGTGAAGGACAAGCCCACGGCAGAGCGATTCATCGCCATGAACCGTGGCATCAATGACGGGGGGGACCTGCCTGAGGAGCTGCTCCAGGTGAGGGCCACGGCCAGGCTGCAAAGCTGGCCCAGAGCAGGACCCACCACGGGGCTGCAGGGCAAAGCAGAGCTGATTCCATGTCATTGTACCAGAATCTGTATGAGAGCATCAAGAATGAGCCCTTCAAAATCCCTGAGGATGATGGCAATGACCTCACCCACACCTTCTTCAACCCCGACCGGGAGGGCTGGCTCCTGAAGCTGGGTGAGTGCCAGCAGCAAGGGAGGGCAGGCTGTCACCAGGGTGCAATGCCCCTGGGCTTCCCACACTTCTGCTGACCTGGCTCTTCAGGGCATGAGCAGGCTGCAGAGACAGGCACAGCCTTCATGGGAAAGGCATCTGTACATCCAGCCCTGCATCTTCCCTCAGCTGGGCAGCAGGAGCAGACTCTGAGCTGATGAGGCCCTGCAGAGCAGCTGGGTGGGTGTCCTGGGGGATTCTGCCCCTAGGCTGGGCAAGCCCCTGGTGTGCAGAGCTGGTACCAGGGTCTGGTGTCAGAGCACAGAGACCTCGAGGCCCTTCAGTCACAGCAGGATGTGTCGGAGCAGGCCCCCGGGGGCAAGCGGCGAGCTGCCCCAGGCTGCGTGCGTGCCCCCTCCATACCACAGACAAGCCCTGCCTCACCTTCCCACAGCATTATCACCTCCGCATCCCGGCTCCACATGCAGGCAGCATGCATGGCATCCCTGCTGCACCGCCCGGCTCCGCAGCCGGAGCCCTCCGCGCCCTGGCTCCTGTGGCTTCTCTTCTTGGCACCTCTGGGGAATCCTCTGCCAGGGTTTAGCCAGGGGGAGTGGGTGTCGGCAGGATGGGGGTCCAGTGGGGCGTTTCCCCAGGGTTCTGGCTGGGGTCAGAACTCCTGATGCATGGCCAGCCCCTTGGGAGGGGAGAGCAAGAGCTGCCTGCTCCCTGCCCTGGGGTGGGGGGACACAGGACAGCCCCAGGCTCTCCCATCCCTGATCAGAGGGGCCCTGTGCACCCAGGTTTAGGTTGGCACCACCAATGGGGTGGCGGAGAGGCAGCAGAGTGGCCGTGGACCCCAGCTGTCTTGGGGAGCAGGGAAGGACCCTGCCGGTCAGCCATGGGGTGGAGGGAGCCAGGCCCTGTCCCCAGCAGCCAAGGAGCCCCATCCCACAGAGCCACAGTGAGCCAGGGCAGTCAAGCCCCCACAGCCCTGCCGCTGGCCCAACCCCTCACAGCTTCCCTGCTGCAGCCCGGCCCCACTGACCCGCAGGGCAAGGGGGGGCTTTGGGGTTCCTCTTTTTATTTTTTTGCCTTTTTTTTTTTTTAATTTTCTTTTCTCCCTCATTTATGTGTTTCCATGATTTTGGCTCTTCCTTTCCTTGCCCCCAACTCCAGGAGGTACGTACCCCTCTTCCCTGCTCTGCTCACACTGCTGGGGCTTCGTTTCCTTTGCATTTTTAATTGCTGGTGATGAGTCTCATTGCTGCTGCTGTTGCTGCTAACCCCACACGCCCGGGGACCTCGCCTGCTGCAGGACAGCCCCTCTCCACCTCCAGGCAGGGACGTGGGGTGCCGGCCCTGCCAATGCCACACGTTCCCCAAGGCCTGCGGCCTCCTCTGCCACCCTGGGGGAGGACGGGGCCACAGTGGCACCTTGCCACCCGCCCAGCCGTGCACCGCCGTGTCTGCAGACGGCTCAGCCTGCCCAATGGGTCTTTGCCTCCGGTGACACAAGGGATGGGGACAGGTTTGGGGTCTCCTCGGGAGGAACCCCAGCCGGTGCTTGGGTGGTTAGGGCATGCCAGCTGGCTGGAGCTGGGTGGGCTCCATCTTCGTGGTGCCCTGTGCTGTGCTAAGGGCTCACAGCAGTCCCCATGAGGCGCCAGCACTGCTCCAATGCCTGCACCCCAAGGTGTCAGGGAGCATTGGTGCTGGCCCTCAGAACTGCTCTGGGGCAGGGACAGGGGTGGGCTGCCAGCTGGCACAGGGGAGCAGGGGGCACAGGGCCTTCCTGGCAGGGGAAGGAGATGAGCAGGACCCCCAGTGTAGACTGTGGCTCCTCATGTCCATGCGGGATCCAGCCTGCACGGGTGGGTGCTCGTCCTGCATTCAGCGCTGCTGCAGTGGCTGCGGTGGAGGGGAGCAGGGCCTGTGCCCAGGGACCAGCTTCTCCCGCTGTGCTGCCAGCTGTGGAGCTGGCTCCTGCCTTGCCCGGCGTCCAGCACGAGTGGGACCATGGTGGACAGGAAGTCCCTGTGTCCTCCCAAGGAGCTGCCTGCCCGCAGTTTCCCGAGCTGTGCCGAATCCACGTTTGGGTGGGAGCGGGCAGCACTCCCGGCCCGGCAGTCCCGCCCTCGCCTCCATCCTCATCGTGCTTCCTGCTCTGCCTGGGGCGGTGTGCGCTGCCTGCTGCTGCTGCCCGCCGCTGCCTGGCTCTGCTTGGCTCTGTGTGTGCGCCCGGGCCGTGCTGCTGCAGCCTCTGTGTGCCCGGCCCGCGGCTGGGCTGTGCCCGACTGTCCCTCTCTGCTCCCAGGGGGCAGGGTGAAGACGTGGAAGCGGCGCTGGTTCATCCTGACTGACAACTGCCTTTACTACTTTGAGTACACAACGGTGAGTGGGCTCCGTGCGGGGTGAGCTGAGCTGGGGCAGGGAAGGGGCTGGACTGGGGGTGGCCACCCCACAGCTGAACCTCTGCTTGGCCTCACCAGGATAAGGAGCCCCGTGGCATCATCCCTCTGGAGAACCTGAGCATCCGTGAGGTGGAGGACTCAAAGAAGCCCGTGAGTGCTGCAGCAGTGTCCTCTGGGGTTTGGGGGCAGCTTTGGCTTGGGCAGGAAAAGCTGGGAGGTGTTGCAGCACCCTGAGATGTCCCCAGGAGAGGCAGAGGGCCCCAGAGCCATCACTGCCTTCACCATCGAAGCAGCTGGGTGCAGACCTGGGGCTGGTCACATGCAGGGCCGGGGGGTGACAATCACGGTTGTGTCCCTCTCTGCCATGCTGGGGTGGCTGTGCCAGGGGTGTGTGGCTCTGCTTTTTCCCTCCCAGTCTGGGGTCCCCTTTGGAAGTGGGGGCTGCCTCTGAGCAGTCTCTCCCTCCCAGAACTGCTTTGAGCTCTACATCCCTGACAACAAGGACCAGGTGATCAAGGCCTGCAAGACAGAGGCAGATGGGCGTGTGGTGGAGGGGAACCACACCGTGTACCGCATCTCTGCCCCCACGCCTGAGGAGAAGGAGGAGTGGATCAAGTGCATCAAGTGAGTGCTTGGAGGAGCACGTGGGAGCATGGCACTGGGCAGGGGCACAGCAGGGACCTGCCTCCTGTCCTCAAAGGGGACAGTATTTCCCAGGGCATCCTGCAGGGATGAGGGAAGGAAACTTCCCCAGGGATATAAAGGGACCTGCCCAAGGCCAGGCCAGGCAGGTGGCACCCGTCACTGCAGCAGTTTGGCCTGACCTGGCGCTTGTTCCCCTGCCAGGGCAGCCATCAGCCGGGACCCCTTCTACGAGATGCTGGCTGCCAGGAAGAAGAAGGTCTCCTCCACCAAGAGGCACTAGCAGCCAGACTGGCCCTGCGAGGCCAGCGTGCCCCTGTAGCAGCCCAAGTGTCCCCCTGTCATGGGGGCATGTGGGGTGGGGGCCACGCTGTGGGCTGGCCCTTGAGGCCCAGGGCCCAGCTTCAGCTTAGCCATTTCTTTACTCTGGGGGGAGGGAAGGGGCACGGGCATCTCAGTGACTCTGGCCCCCCATCACTGCCTCATTGCCAGACAGCATCTTCACAGGCTCAAGCTGGAACACAACACCCCTGGGAGCCCCGGCCTCAGCACCATGGGCACCCTCCCTGCCTCTGACCCCCAGGAAGCCACAGCCACAGGGCACTGTGTCCCCCCAGCAGCCGTGTTCAGACACTCTGGGGGTGTCCTGCCAGGAGGGCGAGCAGCTGTCGGTGAGCAGCTGGGGTTCTGGGGTGCCACAGGTCTGGGGTGCAGGGTGTCAGCCCCAGGGGGGCCCTGCAGAGATACAGCTCCCAGCCCTCGTTGTAGCGGGCCTGGGTCTGTCCTAGGCGTCCCCACGCTGCTGCCTTGGACCCTCCCAGCCACCCCTGCACTGGAATGGTCCCACAGACACAGGAGGGACGAAAGGCAGGGACTGTTGATGAGCAGTGGTGCCACACGGGGCAGAGATGTGCCCTCACCCAGCTGTGGGAGTTGTGGCTTGGATGTGGCACTGGGTGGCATTGTCCCAGCACATCCTTGTGTCGTGGCCCTCGTGCCAGGGTGGCGTGGTGCCATGGTGGGACATGCCCAGAGCTGGAGCCTGCCCTCGGGATGGCTGCTGGTGGGGATCTGGCTGGGTGGGGGCTGTGGCCCCATGTCTCTGCCTCACAGTCACCTGTGTCTTGTCCTGTCCCCATCCCCACGCACGGTCTGGAGGCGCCTGGATCAGTATTAGTCTATTTATCAGAGGTGTAAATACTCCTGTATAGTTTTCTCCTTGTAGATTATTTTGTATGTGGGTGGTTCAGTGCAGAGGCCTCACAGGAGTGAGGCGGGGGGGCAGGATTTTTTATTCTAACCTCTTTTTTTTTTTTTTTTTTTTTTTACCTTTTTTTTTTTTTTTTTTTTTTTTTAATTTGCCATGGCCTTGTAAACTAGTGCTGAAGATCAGCAACAAATAAATACTTGCACCACGCTTCCCTTGGCCTCCTGTGCTCTGTGCAGCTTGGGGTGGGCAGGAGTCTCCTGCCACCATCGGCCCTTGCCCTCTGCCCAGCCTTGGACTGGGCTCATGCTCCTCCCAGTCTGAGGTCGTGATGTGCTGGGGGTGTTTGTGAGCCTTGTGCCTTCACCAGTTGCCCCTGGCCACCAGGACAGTGCTTGGGGACCTCACTGCAGAACACAGGGTGGCTGTTCCAGGCTGGGACAACTCTTGGTCCTGCATCCTGCTGAGTGCACCAAGCTGGGCAGGGCAGAGCCGTGGTTACCCAGTGGCATTCAGGGCACTGTAGAGGACCTGGGAGAGTGGGGTGTGGGGTCCCCTTGGGTACTGTGTTCTGCACCAGGGCTGGGGGATCATCCCCAGCTGATACCGGGTGTGAATGGGTACTGGGAGCGCCGAGCCTGTGCCAGCTGTGTTGGTGCCATCAGGGCTGGAGGGGGGTTGTCCAGTCATGTGCACTTGTGCCATGGGGGGATCTGCCAGAGCATTCCCTGCTGCAGTCCCTGCCCATCCTGTGCCTCGGACGGGGCAGCCTTTGGCACTGCAGCCTGAGTCTGGCCAGGGTGGGCAAACAGCCCGTGCTGAGGGATGGGGACAGTGTGGGGTGTGGAGGGGGAAGGGCAGCCCTGCAGTTGGGCTGGTGCCCGTTGGGCTGGTGCCAGGGTCGGTTGGGGCAGGCTGTCAGTTGAACTGCTGACAGTGTCAGGTACGGTGCAGACAGTGCCTGGAGGCTGCTGGAGGATTGAGGAGTGCCACAGGGAAGCAGTAAGCCAGGTAAGATTGGGGTAAGCCAGGGCAGCAATAGGGCCAGGCAGTGATGGGCAGGTCAGGGGGCAATAGGGCCGGGTGGTGATGGAGTCAGTCAGGGATGGGCAGGTCAGGGGGCAATAGGGCCGGGTGGTGATGGGCCAGGCAGTGATGGGGTAGGCTTGGGGCCACTGGGACCAGGCAGGGGTGGGACTGGCTGCTTCATCTCAGACTGCATGTGCAGGGGGAAGGGTGAGGGCAGCGGAGGGGTGGGATGGGCAGTGTCAGGAGGTCAGGATGTGGGGTCTGCACAGCCCCTGGCTGAGCAGGGTTTTGCCCACTGGACCACCCCAGGTGCTGGGGAGCTGCAGCCGAGCCCAGTGCTGGCACAATGTCAGCCCCACAGGATGAGAGGTTAGTTCTCCTTGAGAACTTGGCCACGTCGCTGCTGCGTGTCCGGCCGGACAAGTGGGCCAAGTTTGTGGCCAGCGAGGAGACTGCAGTCATGCTGGACAAGTTCTTCAAGCAGACAGACTTGCTGGAGCTGGTGCTGGTGCAGAACCCTGCTGGGCAGCTCCTGCCCTCTACCTGCTTCCCGCCTGCCCTAAAGGGCAAGGGAATCTACTGCGTGAAGAGGAAGGGGGAGAACATCACTGGGGAGAACTGTCAGAGTGCTCTGCTGGTGGGAGACATCGGCCCCTCACCCGTGGAGCAGCTCATCACCGTGCTGCTGGAGGTGGGTTGCCCATGCAGGGACAGGTTTGGGGTGAGCAGGGTGAGCTGAGCTCTCTGGGTACACACTGGGACCCCCACTGTGGGCTGCTCTAGACAAATTTCCAGGTGGGCTCCAAAATAAACTAAAATTCACAGAAGAAAACCTGTCCCAGGTCCTCACCCTGACCTTATGGTGCCTCCTATCTTATGTTGAACAAGCCCTACAAGGACAAGAGCTGGGTGAAGGACACCAACCTGGTTTTATTCTGGCCCCAACTGGATCACTTCCTCCCTGCAATTTTAGAAACTCATAATGTCCACTTACCTTTACCATGCAGCTGGAAAATGTCTAAGTGGGTTTCTCTCAAACTTGCCATAAACATTCCCACTGCCGCTCCAGAGCACCCAAAAGCTACATCAGCTCCAGGAGCCCCCACTATTCCCCCTCACTGCTGGGGGCTTTAGCCCGTGTGCCAGCCCCTGACTCTGCTAGATGCATTCACTGTGCCACTTGCAGCACTTCCCAGGCCACGAGAGCTGGAAACCCAGAGCAAAGGTCACACTGATGAGATAAATATCAGCAAAACCCATGTGTGGCCAACAGAGCCGTGACTGCACTGTGACTGTGCTCCAGTGGGCAGCGAGAGGGAAATGCCCACTGCCCCGTGTCCAGGAGGTCATGACCAAGTGCCTGACCTAGCCCTGTCTCGCAGGTTGTGTCCCCTCTGCTCCTGAGCCAGGACGAGGGGGTGGGCTGGCCCAAGATCGTGGTGGAGGACATCACACGCCACACTCACCGGCTGCAGAACAAGATGTTCGTGATGACTGGGAAGATACAGGGGAAGCCACTGCTCCCACTGCCCGAGCACCTGGTCAGCTGGGAGGACTCAGGTGCCGCCCTGGACTGGTGGGTGCTCCTGGCACCACTTGGTGCCAGAAAAGCCTGGCAGGGGCCCAGGACAGCATGAATCGCTCGGGGAGGGACGGGAGCTGGGACACTTGGTCCCTGCACAGCCCTGGGCACAGCCATCCCCTGCAGCAGACAATGTTTGAGGGGTTCATGCCAAGCATTTGCACCGGCAGAGATGGCCACAAGCAGGCATGACGGGCTTCCCTAGGGCTGTCTGGGGTTCCTCTGGGCAGTTCAGGGCTCCCAGGGACCATAACCCATCTGCCTTCCAGCCTGGTGGGGCCCATAGATGCTACAGCGCTGCACTCCATCGAGACCGTCATCATCGAGTGGTTCCAGCAGGTTGAGGAGATCTTTAAGCAGGACCCAGCGCAGCAGCTGCTGGAGGGGCTGCACCCCCTGCCCAGGGTCGAGTTTGATTTCTGGCAGACCAGGGTGGCCAACTTGGAGTGCATCAGTGAGCAGGTACTGTCTCACCCATGGTGGCCACATGTCCCCATGCTGAGCCCCCAGGCTGAGCCACCCGTGCTGATCCTGACACCTCTTCCCTGCCAGCTGCGCTCACCCCAGGTGACAGCGCTGGCCAAGACGCTGGAGAAGGCTGACAGCTGCTACTGGCCATCGCTGCAGACCATGTTCAGCGCCGTCAGTGGTGGTGAGGTCCCGTGACATGGCGGTGGCTGCCTCCAACAAGCTGTCCTCATCCCAACACAGACTTTCTCCATGTTCTAGGTCTGGAGGAAGCCAATGATGTCAGCCTCCACCTGCAACCGCTGCAGGGGCTGCTGGAGGAGATGGAGCAAGCAGATTACTCCCAGGTAAGTGATAAGTGGCAAAATGACCAGGCACAGCCTGGTGGCCTCATGTGGGCAGCAGCAGAGCCCCAGAGGCTTTGGGGGGTCACAGCCCCGGGCCTGCCATGGCCCCACACTGACAGGCTCTGCTCCCACAGCTGCAGCCCTTCGTGCCCAAGGTGCTCTGCACTGTCTGCCTGCTCCGGGCTCACTGCGTGCACTACCACTCGCCTGCCCACATAGCCCGTATC
This sequence comes from Leptocoma aspasia, assembly GCA_013399835.1. Taxonomy (NCBI): domain Eukaryota; kingdom Metazoa; phylum Chordata; class Aves; order Passeriformes; family Nectariniidae; genus Leptocoma; species Leptocoma aspasia. The sequence goes on along the minus strand of VXAX01005202.1, from coordinate 45,589 downwards.
CTGCAGGAGACGTGCAACTTCTTCATCAACCTGGTACAGCCCCAGGGCCAGCACGGACCCACCCCTGTGCCCCACAGTTGCCTCTCTGGGGCAGATGTGGAGTCCAGTAGCAGTGATGCAGAGATGCCCTAGACAAGGGAACAGCACAGCTCCCCATAGGGCTGGGGAGGGTCTGGGGCAGGCACGGGCTGTAGGCAACCACCAGCAAGTCTGTGGGGGTGAAAAGGGCAGGAGGAGCCTCCACATCCTCCTGACAGTAGCCCCTGCCTTTGTCTGTCCCAGACCTATAAATTCCTGAACCCGGAGGACATGCTGAAGGGGCTGCAAGGAGAACCCCAGGAGACCTTGGTGCAACTCAAACTAGCCATCTCCATCACAGAGAAGTTCTTCCAGTCCTACAGCACTTACTGCTCTGAGCTAACACCCACATTGTTCCCGGTGGGTGCAGGGATGGTGCAGGAACATCTGACCCCCTGCACACCAGCACCAGACTCACAGCCCCTCTCCCCTCCCAGGACCAGCAAGACCTCTGGGAGTTTCCCCCCATACAGATCTTTGGGAGGATGGACGCCTTCCTGCAGAGGCTCAAGGACATCAAGGTGAGAGCACAGCACTTCAGGGCACAGGGCCAGCTTCAGTCAGGCCTTCCCTGCCCCGGGGATCCTGGGGAGGGAATGGCACAGGGTGAGCTCAGCTGCAGCCCAGGCTGGGCTGGGGCCGCTGGCACAGTGGGACATCCCTGGGAGTTCAGTGGCACCATTCCCAGCACAGTTTTCCCCCCATCCCCGAGTGCCCATGGCAGGATGGGCACAGCCAGGCTGGGGAGCACCCCTGTGGAGCTGCTCCTCAGGACTGCTGAGCTGGCAGGACACAGCCCTGTGCTGGTGCTGCAGCTCCTGCACCTGCAGCCTGGGACAGGGGAAGCCAGGTAAAAGGGGGTTTGTGCTTGCCAGGAGCTGTTCCAGGTAGCCATCGACTTCATGAGGCTGGAGAAGACGGTGCTGGGAGGGGTGCGAGGAAACTTCCTCGGGAGCTGGGTGCTGCAGATCTCCGAGGAGATCTGTGAAGCCACCAAGGCTTTTGCTGAATGCAAATATGATCCCTTGGATCCCGAGGAAGAGGTGAGCAGATGCTGCAGTGGAAATGTAATGGATGCTTGGAATGGAGGTGTTAACATTGGCTAAGTGAAAAGTAAAAAGATCTCTTGTGAGAACATGCTGCAGAGGGACACATGGGGCTGTCCCACAGCAGCATAGGGCTGGCTCTGGAGCAGGTCATGGGGCCCTGGACCCTCTGGGTTCAGCAAATCCTTCCTGAAGGATTTGGGAAGGAGGCACAGGGGCTGTGCCACTTTAAACCATTTTGCTCTCAATGGCAGCAATGGAACAAAGACTTTGCAGACTTCCAGAAGAAGGTTGAGGATGCAAACAAGCAGCTGTCTGCCATCTTCTGCCAGGGCTTTGATGACTGTAACCGCCTGACAGCTGCCTTGAAGGTACCTGTGCCCCAGCTCAGCAGCCTGGCACGCGGCTCCCACAGGAACTGGGGTCTCACCCATCCCGGGACTGCTCCAGGGTGCAGGAACCAGTGCCTGCCTCTTTCTCCTGCAGCTGGTGCACATGTTTGCCTCCGTGCTGCAGCGACCCCTAATCAGGGCTGAGGCTTCCCCCTGCTACTTGGCCCTGCTGGAAATGTTCGAGGCCGAACTGGAGAGCGTGAAGGCGCTCTATGACACCCGCTTCGTGTCCCCACCGCCCCCCAAGGGGGCCCCAGCCATCCACAAGAACCTGCCACCGGTGGCTGGGCAGCTGAAGTGGGCTCTGGAGCTGCAGCAGCGGCTGGAGGGGCCACACAAGGACTTGCTGGCCATCGACCACCCGTAGGTGCAGGTCCCCTGTCATCCCACGGGGACACAGGGCAGCAGTGGGGCAGGATCCAGCCTGGAGCGGGTCCCCTCCCACGTCCTGCTGCAGCAGCTTTACTGTGGCTCTGACAGGGCCATGGTGGGTCCTGAGGCTGAGCTGGTGTCCGGGAAGTACGAGGAAATGATGGGGATGCTGCAGAGTTACAGCAAGAGGATCTACGAGGAGTGGGCAAGCGGACCCGGCCAGGACTGCCACTTCAGCCTGGAGCAGCCCCTGCTCCAGAGGGACCCCGAGTCTGGCTTCCTCAGCGTGAACTTCAGCAAAAAGGTCGGTGCTGGCTGGCGAGCACTGTGCGGGGTGCCCCCGCGGGGGTTGCTAACGAGCCCCTCCCGGCTGTGGTGTCTCGCAGCTCGCTGCCGTCCTGCGGGAGGTGAAGTACCTGCACATCCAGGAGCAGCAGGACATCCCAAGCAATGCTGAGAGCCTCTTTGCCCAAAATGAGACTTTTCAAAAGATAGGGGACAACTTGGAGCTCATCGTGGGCTGGTACAATGAGGCAGGTTCTGAAGGGGAGACGACCCAGCTGCTTTTCCAGGCTGAAAGGGCCTGGGGGGGTTTGGGTACCACAGGCACATCACTGGCACCTCAGGTGCCTGCCATCCTGTGGCTAAGCCAAGCCGTGGCTGCTGCCATCCACCTCCTGCCCCCCACCACTGTGCTGGTGGGGTGGGGTGAGGCAGCACTCACCTGAGGATGTGTTGGCTCAGGTGAAGCAGCAGCTGATGCCGGTGGAGCAGCCACTGCTGGCAAAGGAGCGGGAGGCCCTGGACGTCCGTCTGGCCAGTGCTGAGCAGTCTCTGTTCTGGAGCCATGAAGGTACAAACCCCCACCTTGGCCATCCAAGGCTGGGGATCATCCTTGTGCATTTTGGGGGTCCCTGGTCCCCAGCTGCCTCCCACTGCCCTGGGGGTGTCTCCACAACGTGCTCGTGTGCCCATTTCCCTCCCAGGTGTCATGGAATACATCCAGGAGATGAGGCAAACCCTGCATGACCTGCAGAAACGGGTCCAGAAAGCAAAGCTGAACCTACAGAACATCATCCAGCTGATGGATGTAATGTTTGCTGGTGCTTCACAAGCACCTTTCTGGGACACATCTAGCCGGGACTGTCCTTTCCCTGGCTCAGCAGAGCAGCCCCTATCTCTCCTCCCTGCAGAACTGTTCAGCCACTCCCTTGTTTGGAAGAAAGGACAACAAGGAAACTGCTCTCCTGGACCTCGATGGGAAGGAAAATGCCTTAGCTCAGCGCCGCGCTGTCATCGAGAGCACAGGCGAGAAGATCCAGGGGATGGTGAAGGTGAGACCTGGCCCTGGAGCACTGGGTGGCTCACAGGGGCACGAGGAAGGACTTGGAGCAGTGCCAGGAGCCACTGCCTTTGCTCTGGGTGCTCACTGACAAACACTGGCTGGTTTTCTGGTGGCAGGAGAACGCAGATCTGTTTAAGGCTGACGTGTCCTCGCGGATATGGCGGAGCTACGTGGCACACATAGACAGAATCGTGTTGGATGGGCTCTGCAGCCTCGTTCACAAATCCCTGCAGCTGCTGCTCACCAACATGGAACCTGATGTAGGTCCTGGTGTTCTGGCAGTGGGTGTCCCAGTGCTGGGCTCGGGGTGTCCCACCACTCGCTGTCAGTTTGGTCAGTGGCCAAATGCCACTGTCCCCGCACTCCCTGCAGCTTGCAGGGCTGTGGGACACGAAGCCCCACAGCAGGCTCTGACCTATTCCAGGCCCAGGTGGCCCCGCTGTTCGAGGTGCAGATGGAGCTGTCTGAGGGCCGGGTGCAGTACCAGCCCTCACTGGAGGTGGGGGCCGGCGACAGCTTCATGGTGCTGGTGGAGGGGCTGCTCGGGGACACGGAGGCGGTGGCAGGCTCCATGCCACGGCTGCTGGAGGGGGCGGTCAGTTACAAGGTGAGTCCATCACAGGCAGCAGCTCCCAGCTCAGCAGGAAGTGGGTGAGGGTGGCCAGTGTCCCCAACCTGTCCCCGAGCTCTGCCTGTCCCTTCAGACTGCGCTGGAGGAGCAGCCGGACCTCATGAGGATCCAGGAGAGGCTGATGTCGCTGGTGGCCAGCACCATGGCAGAAGGTGAAGAATTCAGTGCTGGCTTTGAGGAGCTCTCCCACCTGTGGAAGGAGACCCCCGAGGAGTTCCTGCAGCGCTTCCTCACCTTGGGCACTGCCCCCGCTGCCGAGGAGGGGAAGCCAGAGCCACCGCCAGAGAAGCCCTTGGCACCTGGGATCCCGCCCCTCGCACTCTTCCAGCAGGAGGTGTGGGACGGGTGCCTTGAGATGTGCTGAGTGCTCGGGTGCCCTAGAGGACACTGGGTGCCCAGAGAGGTGCCAGCCACGGACTACGACCCATTCTTGTCCCCAGATCGACGTGCTCGAGGCACTGCATGAAGAGGTGCTGGGGTTTGATGAAACCAAGGTGTTTGGGGGGTGGCTGCAGAGTGACTGCCGCCCCTTCAAGAAGGCACTGCTGCATGCCATCAAGGGCCAGAGCCTGGTGCTCCGGCAGTACCTCGCCCACCACGTCACCAGCAGGTAAGGCCTGGTCAGCCCTGGCGTAGGGAGGGAGTGCTCCCAGTGACTGAAGCCCAGCTAAGCTGTGGCATAGGCACCACTGTGTGCCAGGGCAGGGCTGGCCTGGGGAGACAGCCCTGGAAGTGCAGGTTCCAGGTGAAGGTTCCAGGCATCTTCACGGGTGAGTTTCTGGGGGGCCATGGCCTGCAGAGTGAGCCCCAAGCCCCTGGGACACCTGGTGAGCACCATTGTCCTCTCAGTCTCCAGGAGCTGCAGGATTTCATCACAGAGTCCACTGCCGGCTTGAGTAAACCTCTGGAGGAGGGAGACTATGAAGGACTGGTGGCAGTGATGGGGCACCTGGCCAGGGTCAGGGAGAGGCAGGAGGCGACTGACGTCATGTTTGAGCCCTTGAAGGAGACAGTTGCGCTGCTCAAGACTTACGGCGACAAGATGCCAGAGGAGGTCCACCTGCAGCTCCAGGTGGGCTGCTTAGGGTGTGGGGGGCCGGGCAGGGTCTTACTGGGGCCAGGCTGGTGACCCCACATGATGTCCACTGCAGAAACTGCCCGAGAGCTGGGACAACAACAAGAAGCTGTGCCTGCGGGTGGCGGACAGTGCGGCACCCCTGCAGGCCGCCGAGGCCGCCATCCTCCGCGACAAGTGCCAGCAATTTGAGGTGCCGGCCTGGGGGCTGCGGGCAGGGAGGCAGCTCCTCGGCAGCCTTGGGAAGGCTCTGCTCTTCCCAGCCGCCCGGTCCTGGCTGCCCCCATGAGCCCCGTGCTCCCACACAGGTCCAGCAGCTCGCCTTCCGGGACACTTTCCAGGCAAAAGCCCCTTTCTCGTATGCAGACCCAGATCCCTACAAGTTAATGAACAGGGTAAGGAAGGGGAGGACACCAGGGCCACTGCTGTCCCCACTGGCACTGCCTGGCCATCCCTGACACTGGGTGCTGGGGAGGGGCAGCCACTCGAGGTCTGTCTCCAGCTCCCAGGCTAACTGGGAGGGTCTGGCCCTGCTGCAGGGATGGAGCCCCTGCTGGAACAGAGACACGTCCCTGGCACACAGTCCCTGACTGACACCTTTTCCTTCCCTCCATCCAGCAACATAAGAACATCACGGCCTTGGAGAAGGAAATGGCAGCCCTGGCCACCTCAGCTGCACTGTTTGAGGTGTCACTCCCAGAGTACAAACAGCTTAAATTGTGTCGCAAGGAGCTGCGCCTGCTGAAGGACCTCTGGGACATGGTCACCCTGGTATGTGCTGTGCCCTGGGAGCAGGGCACGGTGCCCAACGCTGCTTCCAGGCAAGGGCTGGACAGCAGGCTGCTCTTGGCTGGCATGGGCACCTAGCACAGGCACCTGGTGCCAGCTGGCCATTGCCAGCCAAAGGTGCAGAGCTGTTGCAGCTCCTCAGAGAGCTCATTGCCATCAGAGGGAGGATGAGACACGGGGCAGGTTGTTACACTTGGAGCAGGTCTGCATGGCGTGTGCATGAGTGGGGGGCGCGGTGGGCACACAGGGCGTGTGGGCACTGGGCATGCTGCTCCTCTTCCCAGGCAGGAATGCTTCTGATAATCACATGTTGTAAAAATGTATCCTGAGTCCAGGTGAACTTGAACATCGCCACCTGGAAGACAACCAAGTGGGCAGAGCTTAACGTTGAGGATATGGATATTGAGTGCAAGAAATTCGCTAAAGACATCCGGGGTTTGGACAAGGAGGTGAAGAGCTGGGACGCGTTCACAGGGCTGGACAGCAGCATGAAGAACATGATGACATCCCTGCGCGCCGTCAGCGAGCTGCAGAACCCAGCCATCAGGGACCGCCACTGGCAGGAGCTGGTGCAGACAACCAAGGTGCTCCCGAGTCTTCCTGCCCTTCCCTAGCCCAGGAGGCTCCAGCCCCCGGCCCAGGAGGCTCCCAAGATCCACACCCAGCAAGGGAAGGGTGCCATTAGGTTTAAATCTGGCCACATGCAAATATTTGTGTAGGGTCTCTAAATGTGGGTGTTAATGAGCTCCTTTGGGTGAGCTGCTGGGCTGCCTCTCTGTGGAGGGGAGTCCATGGCCCGACAGTGCTGGTTCTGCTCCAGGTGGAGTTCACCATGTCTGAGAACACCACCCTGGCAGATCTGCTGCAGCTGAACCTGCACAATTTTGAGGAGGAGGTTCGCGGCATTGTGGACAAAGCGTCAAAGGAGGCTGGGATGGAGAAGGTAAACGGGGCTCAGCCCCTCCCCTGCTTTGCTGAGACCCCTGTGCCAGTGTGACTCTGGGGCTGTCAAGGGCTTGTGTTCCGGTGCCTGGGGCTGGGTTCCACAGGGAGCACACAGAGCTTGTGGAGCCCATGCCTGCAGCAGGAGCTCCTCTGTCCTCCTGCTTCCCACAGGGGCTGGGCCCAGCACCGTGGCATCCAGCTCATCCTCACACCCCAACTGCAGGTGCTGAATGCCCTGGACGCTACTTGGGCAACAATGGAGTTTGAGTATGAGCCCCACAGCAGGACCCAGCTCCCACTGCTCAAGATGGATGAGGTGCTCATTGAGACGCTGGAGGACAACCAAATGCAGCTGCAGAACGTGCTGGCCTCCAAGTACCGAGCCTTCTTCCTTCAGAGGGCACAGGACTGGCAGCAGAAGCTGTCAACCACTGATGCTGTTATCAACACCTGGTTTGAGGTACAGAGGAAGTGGAGTCACCTGGAAACAATCTTCATAGCATCTGAAGACACACGAAGTCAACTGCCAGAGGAGTCGAAGAAATTTGACACCATTGATGAGGATTTCCGAGTGCGAAGCCCATTCCCCCTCTCCTTTTCCCTGCAGCTCTCTGCCACTGTGGGGTGGCTGAAGTGTTTTTCCTTTATAGGATCTAATGGCTGATGCAGTACAAACTCCCAACGTGGTTGAATGCACCAACAAGCCCGGGCTGCACACCAAGCTGGAAGCACTGCAGGACAGGTTAGGATCAAGTGATCCTGGTGAAGCATTCGGGAGACCAAAGGAAGGGGTTGATTCCTCCAAAACGTCAGCAAGACAAGGGCTGAGCAAAGAGTAAAAGCAATATGTGGGGGTTAATGGTAGGTTTTTCTGTTTTCTGCCAGGCTGGCGGTCTGTGAGAAGGCCTTGGCTGAATACCTGGAAACCAAAAGACTGGCTTTTCCCCGGTTCTATTTTGTCTCCTCTGCGGACCTACTGGATATTTTATCAAAGGGGACCGAGCCCCTTGAGGTATAGGCTGTGTGTGAGCATGGGGCTGAGTCCTGTGCCATTTCCCTGCACTTGTTGGAGCAGTTTTAGAACATTTTTCACTCTTATGGGCAGAACACCATCCCTGATCCCCCTTCCTGGGGGTGCAGTGCCCAGGGAACACCCGGGGCTAGATCCAATTGCTGATCACGCCTCCGCACGTGACGGGGTCCTGACAGTGGCTGTGCCTCTGCTCTCAGGTGTCCCGGCACCTGACGAAGCTGTTTGACAGTTTGGCCAAGCTGAAGTTCAAGGAGGACTCGGACAAAAAGCCTCTGAAGGTGGCCCAAGGGATGTTCAGCCGGGACGGGGAGTTCGTGGACTTCGATGCAGACTGTGACCTGTCTGGCCAGGTCAGCTGAGCTTCGTGGAGACTCTGCAGGCTGAGGCAGGGGCAGGTTGAGGATGGGGATGAGCCTTTTGCTGGTTGTGCTCTAACAGCCTGGCAGGAGTATAAAAATGCAATTACAAAGATTTTTTGGCCAAACCCCCCAGAAATGGCACCTGCACTGTAGGTACAGAGCAGCACAGTCAAGTAAACCTGCTCAGCCTCACAGTCCCTCCAGGGCTGCAGGGTGGTTGCCCCTGGGCTGTTCACCCTCAGACCACCCTGACCACATGCCATGGGATGTGCCCTGCGGGACCAGGCTCCCTCCTGCGATGTGCAGGGAGAGGTTTGTGCCGCCCGAGTGGGCTGGAGCTGCTCGCTCAGCCCTGCTGGATGTGACCCTGCAGGTGGAGATCTGGCTGAACCGGCTGCTGGAGCGCATGCGCTCGACGCTGCGAAACCTCATGCCCCAAGCCCTGGGCACCTACGAAGACAAGCCACGGGAGGAGTGGGTGTTTGACTACCCAGCACAGGTGGGTGCCAGGCTGAGCCGGCTCTGAGAGGGACAGGAGGAGGAGCCAGAGAGCCCCGGGAGCCACAGGCGCCCACCCTGAGCCACAGCAGGTTCCTCTTTATGGCCGTCTTGTCCCCATGGTTTGCTGCAGATCGCTCTCACGGGCACCCAGATTGCGTGGACCTCAGAGGTTGGTGTTGCCTTTGCGAGTCTGGAGAAAGGTTATGAGAATGCCTTGAAGGATTATAACAAAAAGCAGGTTAGCATCTTCTGCACCTGACCTGGAGCCGGCCCAAGCCTCTCTGCCAGGCCAGGGGTCATCGAGAGGTGGGCAAATGAGGGCATCATCTCTGTGCCCATTATTTCTGTCCTTCCCCAGATCGCTCGGCTGAATGCCCTGATTTCCCTGCTCCTTGGGAACCTGAGTCCTGGAGACAGAATGAAGATCATGACAATCTGTACTATTGATGTCCATGCAAGGGACGTTGTGGCCAAAATGATCCAAACAAAGGTATTTGGTACCAGAGGGAACGTTTGCTGCAGCATCCCTCAGAACTTTGGAGCAGAGATTTCCTGTCTTTCCATTACTTTTGGGCTAGGCACCTCTGTTGGCGGGTGTGGACTGGGCTGGGCTGTGAGGAGGGGTGGTCCTCACCAACCCCAGCACAGCCCTGGGACTCCTTTGCATGCTGTCCTTGTGCTGGGAGGTGGCAGGCGGTCCCGAGGCAGGGTGTGACACTGTCCCAGGGTGGGCAGTGCCAGTGCCCACCTGCCTCCACAGCCAGCTGCTCTGCAGGTGGAGAACTCGCAGGCATTTGCCTGGCAGTCCCAGCTCCGGCACCGCTGGGATGACGGGGAGAAGCACTGCTTCGCCAACATCTGCGACGCTCAGCTCCTGTNCCCTGACACAGTCCCTTCACCTCTACATGGGGGGGGCCCCCGCTGGCCCTGCGGGCACCGGGAAGACAGAGACCACCAAGGACCTGGGCCGGGCCGTGGGCATCATGGTCTACGTGTTCAACTGCTCCGAGCAGATGGACTACAAGGTAGGGCAGAGGGCAACAGGATGGTGGCACGGAGGGGAGAGCCATGGGGTGTCCAAGACAAGGGGACCCTGGTTTTGGGTCTGTGGGAGCCCAGGGGAGCCTGGGCGGGGGGACTTTCTCACTGTGGGGAATTCCCCTAGGGAAGAGCACAATCCATAAGGCAGGAGCAGCTCTCAGCACTCGAGTTTTGTCACCAAATCCCCCACGGCAGCTGCCGTGAGGGATCACAGTGCCTGAGCCCTGTCCCGCTGCTCTGTTTCTCTCCAGTCCTGTGGGAACATCTACAAAGGACTTTCCCAGACAGGCGCCTGGGGCTGCTTCGACGAGTTCAATCGCATTTTGGTGGAGGTGCTGTCTGTCATTGCGGTGCAGGTGCGTACTGTCCCCACAACCCGGGGGCACTGGGTGCCAAAGAGACCTCCCAGCTCATGTCCTGGATGCTGCCCCAGTTAAACCTGGCTCGCAGGACAGTTTGCCACTGTTCTCTCCACTATGTCCTGTTTGGACAGGACAGGGTGGGGGGTGGAAGCACAGCAGTGCAGGGGATTTGGGCACAGTTAAACCTCACAGCCCAGCTGTGTCCCATCCTGGTGACCTGTCACCCCCCAGCTCTGCCATCACCTGGGACGGGGAGTTGGGGTGATTAGGAAGGAGCTGGTTTAAGGCCAGCTCTCCTGCTGCTGTGGCTTCAGCGAGATCTCAGTATTATTCCCGGCACAGCCAAACCCTCAGGCTCACCTTGGGGAGCAGTCAGGGCCAGCCAGAGCACTGGGCAGGGAGCTGGGAACTGCCAGCACCAACACCTCTGCTCACCTGGCAGGTAAAATGCATTCAGGATGCAATCCGTGCTAGGAAGAAAAAATTCAATTTCCTTGGGGAGACCATCAGCCTGATCCCGTCGGTTGGGATCTTCATCACCATGAACCCTGGTTACGCCGGGCGCACAGAGCTGCCCGAGAACCTCAAAGCTCTGTTCAGGTGGGTCGGTGTCACTGCAGCACTTTGTCCTTGCTGGCACTCAGGTGCCACATCTACAGTGCAACCTAAGCCAAGGGTGTTTGTGTGCACTGGTGGCCCTGCTGTGAGGGAGCCCCTGGCACCACGGGACAGTCCTGTCACTCCCCAGAGGTGGCCAGGCGGGGCGAGCTGGGCTGCTCAGCAAGGGGAGAGGGTGCTCGGGTGGGTTGCCATCCTCAACTAAAATCCAATTGAGAGCTGACAAGAAGGTGGTGAAGCACTGGAAGGGGAGGCACAGAGATGCTGTGGGACCCCTGTCCCTGGTGAAACTCAGCCTGTGACTGCAGAAGGGCTGGTGTGCCCCAGTCTGGTGGGACATGAGCCCCGCGTGGAAGAGTCTGGGCAGGAGACCCCAGCAAGTGTAACTGCAGCACCTGACTGCTCATTGCACTGGAAACCTGGGGGCAGACCTTGGGAGCTGTGGGAGGGTAAGGATGTGGTAAGCAGCCCTGACAACTGCAGCTGCTCCTCTCTAGACCCTGCGCTATGGTGGTCCCTGATTTTGAACTGATCTGCGAAATCATGCTCGTGGCAGAGGGATTTCTCGATGCCAGGCTCCTGGCAAGAAAGTTCATCACGCTCTACACGCTCTGCAAAGAGCTGCTGTCAAAACAGGTAATTAACAATACTGCAGAGTGCTGGCTGTGAGAGGAAAGAGTCCATTTGCTTATCAAACCAAACACGCTGTAGTGGGATTGCTGGTGGTGACACACGGAGTGATGGCTCTGCACAGCTCAGGTCTCTGGCCGGACAAGATCCACTTCTACCTGGTGCATCATATGGCACCTTTCTGCCTTAAGGAAGGAATCAAGAAGCCCAAAATTAGAATAGGATGGAACTGGAATTAGAATTAGGCCAGTTAAGGTGAAAGCATTCAGATATTCATCTCAAGAGAGGTGATTACACTATAAATGTGTCTCCAAGAAGGAAGTCAGATTCCCAGTTCCAAACCACCCCCATGACTGACAGAGGCTTCTCCTGTAAATAAGCTCAGTTTAGGTCCAGCCCACTGGGTGCATTGTGGATGACCTGGCTGGGGGCCGATGGACAGGGTGTTCCTCTCCAGTGCTGTTTGAAGCAATTCTCCCTCACCAAAGTGAAATGGTGATTCTCTGCTTCCTGTCACAGGACCACTATGACTGGGGGCTGCGGGCCATCAAGTCCGTGCTGGTGGTGGCAGGCTCCTTGAAGAGGGGGGACCCCGGCTCTGCAGAGGACCAGGTTCTGATGAGAGCTTTACGAGACTTCAATATCCCCAAGATCGTGACAGATGACTTGCCTGTGTTCTTGGGCCTGATTGGAGACCTGTTTCCAGCACTGGACGTTCCCAGGAAGAGGGACCTCAACTTTGAGAAGGTGCAAGCCCCAGCGTGGCACCATGGCCAGAGATGCCCCAGTCCTGGCAGGATCCAGAGGCTGACGGACTATCCAGCACTTCTGGGGGTGGCTGGCTCATCTCCAGGGTCTTTCCAAGGCTGCTGGTGGTCAGTGCCTGCTCTCCCTCCCAGATCATCCGTGAGGCCGTGCTGGAGCTGAAGCTGCAGGCAGAGGAGAATTTTGTGCTGAAGGTGGTACAGCTGGAGGAACTGCTTCAAGTGCGACACTCGGTCTTCGTCGTTGGCAACGCTGGCTGCGGCAAGTCCCAGGTAGTGGCCAAACCATCCTAAGGACATGGGGCCCCTCTGGCCCTGGCCAAGCATATCCTGTGGCCTCCCACAGCTTCTTGGTGAGGGCTGGGCAGACCCCAGCTCTGCCAGAGCAGTGTCAGGGCAGAGGACAGCAGCGTAGCCGTGGCCCTGCCGGGCCCTCAGGCACTGTGTGTGCCAGACGGAGCCCACGCAGCGGAGCAGGTTTGGGACACACAGCTCAGGGGCTGCCCAAGACACCCAGGGCAGAGCAGAGACAAAGACAGAGAGCAGACAGGGGCACGGGGCTCTCACGACTGATCCTGGGCGTGCTGTGGTGCTGGCAGGGTGACAGGACAGTGCCCTGTGCAGGAGCTGGCTCTGCAGAGGGAGGTCAGGTGCTTGCCCAGAAGCAGTCCAGGTGGGAGCAGGGCTCCATGCCCCCCACTGCAGGCACAGGCTGCCGAAGGCTGTGGTTGCCCTGGTGGGATCAGCACCTGTGGCTGCACCGTCCTCTCTCCACAGGTGCTGAAGTCGCTCAACAAGACGTACAAAATGCTGAAGAGGAGGCCAGTCACTATGGACCTCGACCCCAAGGCTGTGACCTGCGATGAGCTGTTCGGGATCATTCATCCAGCCACACGGGAGTGGAAGGATGGTGAGACACCAATGCTGTGGGCTCAGTTTATGGGATGTGAGATGGAATGGGAAGACTTTTCCTTGTGGCTCTTTCCTGGAGTGGGAGGGAGAAGGAATATGTTTCATGGGAGCACCAATCCCACGTGTGTGGAGAGGAACAACCCAAGTCTCTCTGTGGGGCAGGTCTGTTCTCCACAGCAATGCGTGACCTGGCCAACATCACGCATGATGGGCCCAAATGGATCATCCTTGATGGAGACATTGATCCAATGTGGATCGAGTCCTTGAACACAGTCATGGATGACAATAAGGTTGGTGCCATCACACCCCAGGGGCTTTGCTCATTTGTTACCTCGGGGGGATCTACTCCAGACATCCCCCACAATGAACCACTTCCCCCAGGTTCTCACCTTGGCCAGCAACGAGCGCATCCCCCTCACTCCCACCATGAGGCTCATCTTTGAGATCAGCCACCTGCGGACGGCCACGCCGGCCACCGTGTCCCGGGCTGGAATCCTCTACATCAACCCTGCAGACCTGGGCTGGAGCCCGTGAGCTGGGCAGGGAGAAGGACGGGATGGGATGGGATGGGATGGGATGGGATGGGATGGGATACTTGCTGCAGCCCTGCTTGTCTCTCCCACAGCATTGTGACCAGCTGGATTGAGACAAGGACAGTGAAGTCTGAGAAGGCCGCTCTGACGATCCTCTTTGACAAGTACCTGCCACCGTGCCTGGAGAAGCTCAGGTCCGGGTTCAAGACAATCACCCCTGTTCCTGAGGTCACGGCCATACAGACAGTTCTGTCCCTGCTGGAATGTTTCCTGACACCAAAGGCTGTCCCACCAGACTCACCCCGGGAGCAATACGAGCTCTTCTTTGTCTTTGCCTGTATCTGGGCCTTCGGCGGGGCCTTGTTCCAGGACCAGGTACAGCCACGGGACTGCCTGGCACCCGCCACCCCTCTCTGCATCCATCATGTGGCTGGGGTCTGAGTGTCTCTGTTTTGTCCTCCAGCTGGTGGATCACCGCCAGCAGTTCAGCAAGTGGTGGCTGGCGGAATTTAAAGCCATCAAGTTTCCTAATCAGGGGACAGTTTTTGACTATTACATTCATCCAGAAACAAAGACATTCAATCCCTGGGATGAAAGAGTGCCACAGTTTGAGCTCGACCCCGACGTCCCCTTACAGGTATTTCCCACAAGCACCGTGTTTGTGTTTATATGGTTTGTTTGACTGTCACTCCACAGTCTCCCCTCAGCAATGCCTGGAGCATCATCAGGATTTGGACTGGTAGCACCCATGGCTTCCTGTGGTTCTCTTTACCCCACAGAAGCCTCAAGCAAGGGCTGTGAGTTCCACGCTTCCTTTACCTTCAGATTAACCTGCAGCTTCAGAGAGCCTCACAAAATAGCTGTGACTATTGCCTGAGTGCAAAATGTCCTTTAGCACTCAGTCTGTGTTTCCTACAGTGGCATCTTGGGGGGGGTTATCTAAGCTGTCAGGGAAAAGGGCGAGGAGCTGTGGCTGTGTGGCAGTTTCAGGAGCTGTCCATGTTGTTCTGTAATAACTTGGTTTTGGTCAGAAAGTCTTTAGAATAATAGAGCATGCAAGACGTGTTGCTTTAGAGAGGGACCAGGTTTGCATGCAGAGTGTGTTGCAGCTGCCAGGAGCGCTGTGCAGGGCTCTGGCACGCTGCCCCGATGGCAGATCCCACCTCTGCCAGTGCCAGGGCAATGCAGGGACTGACAGAGGCTCTCCCCAGGCTGCCGTGGTGCACACCACGGAGACCATTCGCCTCCGCTACTTCATGGACCTGCTGATGGAGAAGCAGCGGCCGGTGATGCTGGTGGGGAACGCAGGGACGGGAAAGTCAGTCCTGATGTGGGACAAGCTGGAAGCACTCGGCACAGATGAGTATCTGGTGCAGTCTGTGCCCCTCAACTTCTACACAACCTCGGCCATGCTGCAGGGTAAGGCTCGCAGAGCCAGCAGCTGGCTCTGCCCTGGGCTGTGCCACAGGGTCCTGCAGCGTTGACCCCCCACCCACCCACTCCTCTCACTGCAGCCGTCCTTGAGAAACCCCTGGAGAAGAAATCAGGGAGAGTTTTTGGCCCACCTGGCACCAGAAGGCTGATCTACTTCATTGATGACATGAACATGCCAGAGGTGGACAAGTATGGCACTGTGGCACCACACACGCTTATCCGGCAGCACCTGGACCACGGGCACTGGTGGGTGCTGGAGGGGCACAGCATGATGGGGGGATCCTGTCCCCATCCCTGGCGGAAGTGTCACGGTGCTGGTCCCTGCACAGGTACGACAGGAACAAACTGACCCTGAAGGACATTCGCAATTGCCAGTACGTGGCCTGCATGAACCCGACCGCGGGGTCCTTCACCATCGACTCACGGCTGCAGGTGTGCAGGACCTGGGGCAGGGCTCTGCCGGGCACATCCACTCTCCCAGCACCAAAGCCCAGAGGGTGGAATGGGGCTGGGGACCCTGCATCAGCCCCTGGGGGACGAAGGGCCCAGGTCAATGTCTGCCCCTTTCTGCAGCGGCACTTCTGCGTGCTGGCGGTGTGCTTTCCCAGCCGGGAGGCTCTGCACACCGTGTACGGCACCATCCTGCAGCAGCACCTGGCCCGCCAGCACATGCCAATGCCTCTCCAGAAGATGCAGCCCCAGCTGGTAGCAGCAGCGCTGGGTGAGCCTTTGCCACACTGGGGTGGGACAAGCCCCTGGGGAATGCACTGCTGGGGAGCCAGGCTCGGGGGTCTCTGGGGACCTGCAGCCTGCTCACACCCCTGTCCTGCCAACAGCCCTGCACCAGAAGGTTGCCACCAACTTTCTGCCAACAGCCATCAAGTTCCACTACATCTTCAACCTGCGGGACCTTTCCAACATATTCCAGGTAGTGGGAGGGCTGTTTCTTCTACAATATCCTTATTCCTCCCTTTCCTCATCCCACATCCTTGCAGCTTACCATGTCCCTGGAAAGGGCCTTGGCCTCTTCCCAGAGCAAACCTTTGCAATCAGCTCTGAGCGGCACTAAAGTAACCCCAAGGGCTGTGGGGCTTGTTTGTCAGGGGCTGCTCTTCTCCACCCCCGAATGCCTGAAGACCCCCGTGGACCTGGTGCGTCTCTGGCTTCACGAAGCCGAGAGGGTGTATGGAGACAAGCTTGTCGATGAAGAGGATCAGTACAGCTTCAAGAAGCTGATGGGAGACATCTCCAAAGCCTCCTTTCAAGTAAGCTGTGCTGAAAAGTAGAGTGCTCCAGCCCAGTGGTGCCCCCAGGTGCCCCACAGCTGAGCCCCACGGCTGGAATTGCCTCTCCCAGGAGATCAATGAAGAGCTGATGTTCGCCAAGCCCAACATCTACTGCCACTTTGCCCAGGGCATGGATGAGTCCAAGTACATGCCAGTGACAAGCTGGGCAGCTCTGAGTGACCTGCTCGGGGAAGCCCTGGAAAGCTACAACGAGGTGAACGCAGCGATGAATCTGGTGAGTGCCTGTGGCAGGCAGCTCTGCCCTGAAAAGATGGGACTGCAGCATTGCACTGCTTGGTGGGGTTGGTGCATTATGGGGCACTCACTGCTCTTTCTGCCCTGATCCAGAACACCAAACCTTGCCCTCCTGTTTTCTTCAGGTGCTCTTCGAAGACGCAGTGTCTCACATTTGCAGAAT
Organism: Leptocoma aspasia; assembly: GCA_013399835.1. NCBI lineage: Eukaryota > Metazoa > Chordata > Aves > Passeriformes > Nectariniidae > Leptocoma > Leptocoma aspasia. The sequence goes on along the minus strand of VXAX01005202.1, from coordinate 29,025 downwards.
TAGCCGGATCTTGGAGTCTCCTCGGGGCAATGCGCTGCTGGTGGGGGTGGGAGGCAGTGGAAAGCAGAGCCTGGCACGGCTGGCAGCTCACATCAGCAACCTGAGCGTGTTCCAGATCACGCTGAGGAAAGGCTACGGCATCCCAGACCTGAAGGTAGGAGCAGCTTTGGACCCTGGCTCAGTGCCACCTGCCTGGGGATGGGTCCTGCACCTGCAGCGACGGTGCCTGGGGTGGGCTCACAAGGCTCTGCTCTCCTTGTGACACTGTGTTTGCACACGAGGATCCGCTCACAGGTGACACCCATGACTCCTGCCCCACGGGGCCACAGTGCTTCCCCAGCCAGTCATGGGCAGGAGCTACTGGTGACACCAGTGGTGGTGGTGTGGGCAGCCCTGGTGCTGGGCAGAGCACCTGGCACCAGCTCCTTCCCAAAGGCTCCCTTGCAGCCCTCCGGGGCAGCCCAGGGCTGCTCCAAACTGGTCACTTTGGAGAACATCTCATGGGGGTTGAACTGGGGGGTGACAGTTTCTGTCTGTCCCCAGGTGGACCTTGCCGCCCAGTACATGAAAGCAGCTGTGAAGAACATCCCCGGCGTGTTCCTGATGACAGACTCCCAGGTGGCTGAAGAATCATTCCTGGTTGTGATCAATGATTTCTTGGCATCTGGGGAGGTGCCAGGCCTCTTCCAGGATACTGACCTGGAAACCATCATCGGGTCCATGAGGCCTCAAGTGAAGGCCCTTGGATTGGAGGATACAAAGGAAAACTGCTGGAAATTATTTATAGAAAAAGTCAGGCGCCAGTTAAAGGTGGGTGTTTGCTCTCCAGGTTGGTTTGTCTGGGTCCTTGACTTGTCTCATCCAAAACCTCTTTGCAACAGGCCACAGGACACGGAGGTTTCATCCCAGGATGGTGGGTTTAGGCAAAAGGTGTTTTCAGAGACTCCCCAGGTGCCCCAGCCCCAGTGGGGCAGGGCGGGGCAGGGCAGGGCAGGGCAGAACAGCAGAGGGGGTCAGTAGCTCCCACGGCCACACGTCATGCTGGGCACTCGCAGGGACACCCCCACGAGCACTGTGCTCACCTGCTGACTGCAGCCACCAAAGGGGGCCCAGAACCAGCCCTGGTGAGAGGCACGGGGTGCGCAGCCACAGACCACCTCGTGCATACTGGGAGTTAATGGGCAGGCAGCAAACCTCAGGTCTGCAGGAGAATCCTTGCAGTCGTGTGGAGCCTCTGGAGACACTGCCCCCAGCCTGACAGCAGGGACACTCCCCTCAGGCACTGCTGTTCTGCCCCAGGTTGTCCTCTGCTTCTCCCCCGTGGGCTCAACCCTGCGTGTGCGGGCCAGGAGGTTCCCAGCCGTAGTCAACTGCACGGCCATCGACTGGTTCCATGAGTGGCCAGAGGACGCTCTTGTGTCCGTCAGCAGCAGGTTCCTGGAGGAAACACCAGACATCGAGGTCAGCTGGGACCCCAGCACAGCTGCTGTCCGAGGGCACTGGGGGTCCTGGGCTGCAGTGGGCAATGAACTGCTCCTCTGCTGCTCTCTGTGTTTAGTGTGCCCAGGGTTGGGGGTCTGGCATGACCCAGAGGGTGGGAACAGCAAGCTGGGAATAGGTCTGGGATAAGTTTACAGCTGGTTCCAGCATCAGAGCCTGCAGCCCTGCGCTGTGCTGGTGAGGATGAGCCCTCCCTTTCCATTCTGTCCTTAAAACACCCCCACAGGCAACAGCCTGGGGACACAGCTCCTCCCCACACAGGGATGTCAGGGACAGAGCTGGGCATGGGAACCAGCACCTTTACCACCAGCCTCTGAGCTCTGCGTTGTGCTGCTGATGAAAGGGGTCACTTTGCTCTGGCCTCCGTGCCTGCACACAGAGCCAGCATTGCAGGAGGGCTCAGTGCAGCACTGCACACCAGTGCAGTCACCTGCTGCAGCAGCTCCCTGTCTGTGCTCTCTGTGCAGCCCGAGGTCAAGGCCTCCATCAGCCAGTTCATGTCCTTCGTCCACACAAGCTCCAAGGAGATGTCCAAGATCTACCTGGCCATGGAGAGACGCTATAATTATACCACGCCAAAGACCTTCCTGGAGCAGATAAAGCTCTACCAAAACCTGCTGGCGGATAAAAGGAGCAAGCTCTCTGCCAGCATCGACAGGCTGGAGAAGGGGCTGATGAAGCTGCGGAGCACAGCATCACAGGTGCCTGCCCATAGCCTCTCTTGTGCATCATGCCTGTACTGGGTCTGGCACAGGGGGAGAGAGGAGGCACATCTCTGCAGGATGGTCACAGTGTCTGTGAGGTCCCCAAGCCCATACCAAGACATTGCTGCTCCACCAGGCAGGGCTTGCCAGGATCAGCCCTTTTATCTCCTCTGTTTCTTCCCGCATTGAGGTGGACGACCTGAAAGCCATGCTGGCAATCCAGGAGATAGAGCTGAAGCAGAAGAATGAGGACACAGACAAACTGATCCACGTGGTGGGTGTTGAGACAGAGAAGGTCAGCAAGGAGAAAGCCATTGCTGATGAGGAGGAGCTGAAGGTCGAGGCCATCAACAAGGTGTGAAGTACTGAGCTGGTGTCCAGCGTGGGACAGGGCAGCGTGAGCTCTGTGGTTACAGCCACTTACCCCATCCCGTGTCCTCCCTCCCCAGATGGTGGCTGAGAAGCAACGAGCCTGTGCAAGCGACCTGGCAGAAGCTGAGGTGGTGCTCTCCGCGGCCCGCGAGGCCCTCGACACGCTCAACAAGGTGGGTGATGTCTCTGTGGGAAGCAGGTGCCCAGCTAGGGCTGGCAGCCCTGGGCTGGGGTGATGCTCAGTGGCCCTGTGGTCCCTCCCCAGTACAACCTGACGGAGCTGAAGTCCTTTGGGGCCCCACCACCAGAGGTAGTGAATGTGATGGCAGCTGTGTTGATTCTGACGGCCGAAAACGGCAAGATTCCCAAGGACAAGAGCTGGACAGCAGGAAAAGTCAAGATAGGAAAAGCAGACACTTTCCTTGCAAGCTTAAAAAACTATGATGGGGAAAACATCCCTGAGCCCTGTCTCAAGGCATTTGAGTGAGTCCATGGCTGGTTCCTGCCCCTTCACAGCCCCTGCCACCAGCTGCCCTGAGCAGGGAGGCCAGGGGGGACCCTCACCCCAGAGCACAGCAGGGTTTGGGGACAGGAGTGGGATCCAGGTGTGTTGGCCCTGCTCTCCCACCCTGCCGCCCAGAGGCAGCCCAAGCCCCGGGAGGAGTGGGACAGGCTGCTGGCAGCTGCGGTGCTGTGCCACAGCGCGGCGTGTCCTCCCGTTCCAGGCCCTACCGGAACGACCCCAGCTTCAATCCAGAGTTCATCAAGTCCAAGTCAACGGCCGCAGCAGGGCTGTGCTCCTGGTGCCTCAACATGGTCCGCTTCTACGAGGTGCACTGCACGGTGAAGCCCAAGAGACAGGCAGTGGCCGATGCTGATGCCGAGCTGGCAGAGGCGCAAGCGAGGCTGAGTCGCATTAAGAGCAAAATTGTGGTAAGTGTGTGTCCCACAGCCCCAGCCACGAGCCCCTCAGTCACCAAAGGAGCAAAAAAACTCCGTGAACCCAGAGCCCGGCCCAAGCACTGTGCTGGGATGGAGATGCTGCAGAGCTCTGGGGCCATGGAGCCTCCCATCTGGGCAGGGAATATTTCTGGGGCTGTTCTCTTCCAAAGGCCCTGAATGAAAATCTGGCAACTCTCACTGCTCAGTTTGAGAAAGCCACAGCAGAGAAGATCAAATGCCAGCAGGAGGCTGATGAAACCAACAAAGTCATCACCTTGGCAAACAGGTACCATGCAAACACTGTCTCTGAAACATCAGGGCAGGCTGCTGCTCCCTGGCATCTCCAGGGCCATGGGAGCAGCAGAGCCCCCCATACCCTCCACAAATTCAAGAATTCTGAGATTAATTGGGCCAGACATTCATTGGGGGAGGCAGCCGTGGAGATGTTTGGTGACAACGCCCCAGGTCACCATGGCTGAGTCACCACCCACCCCCTGGCCGGGTCACAGCACCAGCACCACAGGAGCCACCATCCCCTCTAACCCCGCAGGCTCGTTGGGGGCCTGGCGTCCGAAAACGTCCGCTGGGCTGAGTCAGTGGAGGAGCTCAGAGAGCAGGAGAAGACACTGTGTGGGGACGTGCTGCTGGTCTCTGCCTTCGTGTCCTACATCGGATACTTCACCAAGAAGTACAGGGCTGAGCTTCTGGAGAAGCACTGGGTCCCCTTCCTCAATGGGCAGACGGTGAGAGGTGACAGGTTCCATCCCAGAGTGCCTTCCCCCATGCCCACCAGCACCGGGGGCTCCTCTGCGGCCAGGCACCCAACAGCCCCTCCCTGCAGGTGCCCATCCCCATCACCCCAGACCTGGACCCCCTCAGCCTCCTCACGGACTCTGCCGACGTGGCTGCCTGGAACAACCAGGGGCTGCCCAGCGACCGCACTTCCACCGAGAACGCTGCCATCCTCTGCAGCACCCAGCGCTGGCCGCTGCTCGTGGACGCCCAGCTGCAGGGCAGCAAGTGGATAAAGAACAAATTTGGGGAGGACCTGCAGATCGTCCGCCTGGGCCAGCGAAGGTGGGCCGGGGCTGTGGGGTGGGCACAGGCTCAGGCTGCACCAGCCCCCCTTTCCCTGCCATTGAAGGGTGCAGAGTCAGGGCAATCACATCCCCCATCAGATTCAGGGCACCCAAGGGCAGCAGCCCTGATGGTGTACCTGACACCTCCTAAAGCTCTGTGGGGGCTGGGACTGGCAGAGCACAACGGGGTCCCGACAGGGCACAGGGGGTGGAAAGCACTCTGTGAGCCCCCCAGAGCAGCCCAATCCCCCACAGTGCACAGGCTTGCCTTACACAGCTCCCCTCTCCCTGCTCAGATACCTGGACATCATTGCCCAGGCGGTCTCTGAAGGACAGACACTGCTGATCGAGGACATCGGGGAGACCATAGAGGCAGTGCTGGACCCGCTGCTGGGCAGGACCTTCAAGGGCAGGTCAGCACACCCCAATGCTGAGGGGTTTCACCTGCTCCAAGCAGCCACTGCTGCCCCAAAATGCTGGTAGATGCACCTTCACTGTGGGCAGCTTGGGAGCCTGATCCTTCTTTTGCTTTGGCCACATCCCCCAGTGTTCTCCAGTATGTCCCATGGAGGACACTTGTACTGAATGTGGCCTGGTCCTTGCCATCCAGTTCATTTAGTGATTCAAGGACATGTTCCCTGGGACACTTGCCATATGGCATGAAAAGCTGGAAGGGGAACTGCACCCCAGAGGCCATGGGGGGCTGTGGCAGGGCCGTCTCCAGCTCCTGTTCCTCCATCCTTGCCCTGACAAGCCTGTTTTGGTACCTCTTGTTTTGGTACCTCTGCCTTTGCTGTGCCTTTTCCCAACCAAAGAAACTCATCTCCAGTGGCCAAGAACAGCACACAAGCTGAGGGCATCTGTCTGTGATGAGTTACTGCCCAGTGTGTGGGGATTAATTTGTTTAATTAACTGAACAGATACATTAGAATTGGAGATAAAGAAGTAGAGTATAACCAGCAGTTCCGCCTAATCCTGCATACCCGATGTTTCAACCCGCACTACAAGCCAGAGGTGCAGGCTCAGTGCACCCTCATCAACTTCTTGGTGACACGGGAGGGCCTGGAGGACCAGCTGCTGGCTGCTGTGGTAGCCCGGGAGCGGCCGGACCTGGAGGCCCTGAAGGTACAGGGGCTAGAGGGGCTGGTTAGAGAGGTGCTCTAAGTGCTCTGGGTTAGACAGGAGGGCTTGTCTAGGGCAGCTCCAACTAGCTCTGGGTGCTGCTCTTGCAGGCAAGCCTGACCAAGAGCCAGAACGAGTTCAAGATCAAGCTGAAGGAGCTGGAGGACTCGCTGCTCGCCCGGCTGTCAGCTGCCGGGGGAGATTTCCTGCGGGACACAGCCCTGGTGGAGAACCTGGAGATAACGAAGCGCACAGCCAAGGAAATTGAGGAAAAGGTAAATGTGCTCCCTGGAGCTGGTGCCACAGGCAGAGGGACAGCTCAGGTGGGCACTGCTTTCATGTGTCACGGGGTTCTGGTAACACCCACCCCCTGCACCGCCAGGTGAAAGAAGCTAAAGTCACTGAAGTACAAATAAATGTTGCGAGAGAGAACTACCGGCCAGCAGCAGAGCGTGCATCCCTCCTGTACTTCATCCTGAGCGACCTTTGCAAGATCAACCCCATCTACCAGTTCTCTCTGAAGGTGGATGGGGAGTGAGGAGGGACGGAGATGTCTGTGGGTGGGACAGAGTTGGGGGAGCACAGAGATGCAGTGTTTCAGCTTTCATGCTGCTGACAAGACCCCAGCAGCCACATGCTGATGCCTGCTGGCATCTTCCTCAGGCCTTCAACGGGGTCTTTGAGAAAGCCATCCAACGTGCGGTCCCCAGCGAAGACACTCGGCAAAGGGTGATCAACCTGACGGACCAGATCACCTACTCAGTCTATGTGTACACTGCACAGGGCCTCTTTGAGAGAGACAAACTCATCTTCCTGGCCCAGGTTGCCTTCCAGGTAATCCCTACAAATCTGGGGCTCCTGCTGTACAACAGGCACTCACGTGGCTTAGACAGCTTGTTCTCTTAGTCTGGTGCTGCTGTGGATGCTCAGAGCCTCTCACCCCTCACACTGGGGCCGTGGGCATTGGGTGGCTGTGACGCTGCACTCCCAATTTCAGGTCCTGGCCCTCAAGAAAGAAGTGAACCCAGCAGAGCTGGACTTTCTGCTGCGCTTCCCTTCCAAGACTGGTGTCACGTCCCCCGTGGACTTCCTGCAGCACCAGAACTGGGGTGCTGTCAAGGTGGGTCTGTGCAGTTGCCCACTGTGCCAAGGCAAGGCCAGCACAGCCCCTAGTGCAGCGGGTCCAGGGTCACCTGCAGGGCGTCCCTGAGGTTGAGCAGAGCCCAGGAGTGATTTAGTCCTTCTCTGTGGGACCTGAAGGCACTTTCAGAAATGGAAGAGTTCACCAGCCTGGAGAACGACATTGAGAGCTCAGGAAAGCGATGGAAAAGGTTTGTGGAGATGGAGGCGCCAGAGAACGAGGTGTTCCCCATGGACTGGAAGAACAAGTCAGCCCTGCAGAAGCTGTGTGTGCTGCGGTGCCTGCGCCCTGACAGGATGACCTATGCCATCAGGTACCTGGGCTCTCCCAGCACAGGGCTCTCCTGCAAGAGCCCCAGAGTGCCACCACTCCAGCTGCAACCAGTGACTGCTCCCACGTCACAGGATGGTTCTGTTTTTCTGTAGGAAATTTGTGGAAGAGAAGATGGGAAGCAAGTACGTGAAAGGAAGGAGCATTGATCTCTCTGAGGTGTACAAGGAGAGCAGCCCCTCTGCACCCATGTTCTTCATCCTCTCCCCCGGTGTTGACCCACTGAAGGACGTGGAGGCACTGGGTGAGGCACTGCCCAGCCCAGACTGGCACCAGCCCTGCTGGCCAAGCGGCCAGCACTGATACTGACAGCAGACATTCCCCTCCCAGGCACGAGGCTGGGTTTCACCATCGACAACGGGAAGATCCACAATGTATCACTGGGGCAAGGCCAGGAGGTTGTGGCAGAGCACGCCATGGAGGTGGCAGCTGCAGAGGGCCACTGGGTCATCCTGCAGGTGGGTGGGGGCAGTGGGGCGCACCACAGGGTGCACAGCCCTGATGGCAGCCGGGCACAGCAGGGCACAAAGTCCTGCCAGCACCCAGGCACACCATGCACGGTCACCCCGCCCGCGATGGCAGTGGCACTGCCTGGGCTAGCTGGCTGTACCCAGAGTTTCTCTTGCAGAACATCCACCTCGTGGCCCGGTGGCTGGGCACGCTGGAGAAGCTGGTGGAGCACCACAGCCTAGAAAGCCACCCCGAGTACCGGCTGTTCATGAGCGCCGAGCCAGCCCCCACCCCCGAGGCACACATCATCCCTCAGGGGCTGCTGGACAACTCCATCAAGATCACCAGTGAGCCGCCCACAGGCATGCGTGCCAACCTGCACGGAGCCCTCGACCTCTTCACCCAGGTACCCCCGTGCCACCCCCGCCCTGCCAGGGCTGCCTCCGCGGCCCATCCCCTCCCAGGGCTCCACAGTGCCTCGGGGGTGTCACCGCTGCCAGGGACACTGCACCTGGAGCCAGCCCGAGCCAGCACGTCCTCCTGGAGTGCCCCGTCCCCCTCTGAGAGGGGTTTAGGGGTAACCAGAGCTGCCCAAGGGTTTCCAGTGCAAGGAAGTGCCAGGTTGCCAGTGCCTTTCCTGAGGCTGAACCTGGAGCTGCTGCAGCTTTGCCATGAACAAGCTCCCTCAGCTGTCAGCAGGGCACTGGGGTGTGAACTCCCCATTTTTGCACTTACTTGTTCATAAACAAATGAGTGCAAAAATTACCAACTAGCAAATCATTAAAATGCAACCCTATGCCCTTTTTTTTCCCTAATGAACACTTTCAGTTCTCTTTTGCCTATGAATGTTCTTCACTAGAGGGGCATCTGATAGCAGTATTCAGCTGCAACCCACCCTCACTGTTCCTCCGCAGGAAACACTGGAGCAGTGCAGCAAAGAAAACGAGTTCAGGTGCATCCTGTTTGCACTCTGCTACTTCCACGCAGCGGTGGCCGAGCGGCGCAGGTTTGGTACCCAGGGCTGGAACAGGTCCTACCCCTTCAACAACGGCGACCTGACCGTGTCTGTCAACGTCCTGCACAACTACCTGGAGGCCAACGCCAAGGTGAGGGACAACAAGGTGACTGCTCCTCGGCACAGCACAGGCTGCAACAACCGGCCTTTCTCAGAACGCTCGCCCCTTTGCAGCACAACTGCTGTCTCATGAAGAAGCCCAGGGCCAGGAGCAGTCCTCCCCTGCTCCCTGCACGCTCAGGCAGGGGAAGGGGATGAGTACTCAGCCTGACTGAGACGGGTGGAAGAGGCATCAGGCACCAGCCTGGGCAAGTGCCTGCCCTGGCCCACCTGCCTGCCCCAACCCGTGCCTTGGTGACGGGTGGGTGGTTCCACCTGAAAAAGCAAAGCTTGCCTCAAGAATGCAGGTGCAGTGAGCAGGGCTGAAGTCTCACCTTTAGACCTGCTCTCACAGATGTGATCGGTACTGGTTGGAAAAAAGACAGGATTCAAACCACAGATGGCTGTACTTACACTGGGACAAGGAGAAATCTGTGGGTGATCAAGAGACACCCCTCCTCCCAAGCCTCTGTGGGTCCAGGGACTGTCACCTCCCTGCACAGGTCAATCCTAGAGCCATCACTCTGTGGTTGCATGGGGAACTCGTGCCAGCCCGAGCCTGTCCCTGTCCCTGCAGGTACCGTGGGATGACCTCCGGTACCTCTTTGGTGAGATCATGTACGGGGGGCACATCACTGACGACTGGGACCGCCGGCTGTGCCGCACCTACCTGAGCGAGTACGTCCAGCCCGAGATGCTGGACGGGGAGGTGTCCTTGGCCCCAGGGTTTATGATCCCTCCCCGCATGGATTACGAGGTAAGAAACATTGCAATCTGCTGTAGAAAACCCCTGCTCTGGATAAATGTGCATGAGTCCCCGCTGCCTCTCACTCACCCAGGGGAATGTAGGGAGAGAGTGTCAATCCTCTGGGAATGTGCAGAATTGCTGCAGAAGTAATTCCTGTGGTTGAGATGGAAAGGGAAAAACTTGGCTGGGACACAAGTTAAAAAAGAGCCTCCGTGCCCAGGGGCAGGTGCTGCCAAGGGCCCCGAGAGCGGTGACGGGTTTTGCAGGTTGCAGGGAACTTTGGGCTCCTCTGCCTGTACTTCCCAGCTAACGCTGGCCCTGTGCTCAGGCCTACCACCAGTACATCGATGACAACCTGCCAGGAGAGAGCCCCCACCTGTATGGCCTGCACCCCAATGCTGAGATGGGTTTCCTGACCGTCACCTCGGACAGGCTCTTCCGCACAGTGCTGGAACTGCAGCCCAAGGAATCCGAGGCCGCCGGAGGCTCAGGCACCTCCCGAGAGGAACAGGCAAGTCCTGTCTCTTTATGGTAGAAATTAACTGGGGTTTTTTCGGGGTGGGGGGAGTAATTACAGTGGGGAAAAAACCTCTTAAGGGTGACAACTGAGAGGCTAGAGAGGGGAGGCAGACAGAGGCCCAGAGACAGGTGAGAGAGCAGGCCCCACAGCAGGAAGGGAGGGATAGCAGGGGGAGGTGACCCCAGCCCAGCCACGCCGTGCTCATCTGCCCGGGGATGGTGGCACACACGGAGCAGAGGCAGCTGGCAGCATGGTCAGGAACCTCACGCCCTGATGGGGACAAGATGCACCACTGGCAACATGTGGCTTACGTGGGGCTCCTCAGCAGATGGAGCTGGCTGAGGAACCTCCATTCATGAGAGCAAATATTGAAAACAAAGATTTAAATTTTTTTTTTTTTTTAAGTCTTCTTCCTGACTGCCTGGACTTTACACTTGAATTTCACAGCCTCCATGGCCTCAGGTCTCTTACCTTGGCTATCAAAAAAGAGCTACAGCTTTTTAACACAATGGAGTGTTAGTAACGGAGGAGGAAGCACAAAGAAACCCCAGGGCAGAAAACGAAAAAATCTTACCAACTTAATTAAATGGAACCTGCAGCATTTTTCTCTGGGCAAGAGCTGTTTATGGCATTCTCATTTCAGGTGAAGTCAGTCCTGGATGAAATCATTGGGCAGCTGCCGGACCCGTTCAACATGGAGGATATGATGTCAAAGGCAAAGGAAAAAACCCCATACACCGTGGTAGCCCTCCAGGAGTGTGAGAGGATGAACATCCTGACCAACGAGATCAGGCGCTCGCTGAAGGAGCTGGACCTGGGGCTGCAGGTACACAGCAGGCAGCTGCCTGCATCATCTGCCAGCACCTGCAGAGCCCCCTCTGCCTTGGCTGCAGCTCTCAGCCCCCACGCTGTGCCGGGCAGCCCCAGCCCGCTGCTCCCCACGCCACATCCCTCGGGCTGCCCACCACTGCCTGCAGGTGACACCGCCTGCACTCTTCTCTTTTTCTAAGGGAGAGCTGACAATTACATCCGAGATGGAAGAGCTTTCAAACGCTCTCTTCTATGACAGCGTTCCAGAATCATGGACACGTTATGCCTACCCCTCCCTCCTCAGCCTGGCAAACTGGTATGCAGACCTGCTCCTGCGGATCAGGGTGAGCAGAGTGTGTGTGACAGTCAGAGCTCGGGGTGCCCCAGGACTCTCCCCACCAGTGCACTGCTTTATCGGTAACTGGTTTATTTCTCACTATCAATTTGACCAGCCTGAAGTACCTGAAAAGGGCTGTTAGTCCAGGAATGGGAGCACAAGTCTGACCAGGGTTCCCATTACAGTACATCACTGTAGCAAAAGAACATCAGCTCCCCCCACCATTACAACTCTGTGTGTCCCATAAAAAGTATTAACAAAACCGGCTTTGTTAAAAAATAACAGCAGTATTTTCTGCACTATGAATTCAGGGTTTCAGCTGCGTTGCTGCGGGGGAATCTGCTGCTCATTCCTCCCACACCACCCCCAGCCGAGCTCCACTCAGCAAGATCAGCTGAAGCTTGGGCTGTGCACAGCAGAGCATCAGCTCTGTCACAGTGTCCTGCAGCGCACAGCACACCCTCCACCCTAAAGGACTCTGCTGGTTTATTTTCCAGGAACTGGAAGTCTGGTCAACAGATTTTGTGCTGCCTGCAACAGTGTGGCTGGCGGGATTCTTCAACCCCCAGTCGTTCCTCACAGCCATCATGCAGTCCACAGCCAGGAAAAAGCAGTGGCCGCTGGATAAGATGTGTCTGGCAGTGGATGTGACCAAGAAAACCCGTGAGGAGATAACATTTCCCCCTAGAGAAGGCTCCTACGTGCACGGGCTGTTCATGGAAGGTAAAAACTGCATCTCTGAGATGTTTCAGACATGGAGCAGGCCCAGCTCAGCCCCTGTCCCTCGTGCAGCCGGGCAGTGTCAGCACTTGCTGGCCGGTTTGCTCTGCCTCTGCTGGAGGCAGCTCAGAGCAGGGAGCCCTGGGTCCACCCGGGTTCACCCGGGTCCATCTGGGTCCATCTGGGTCCATCTGGGTCCAGGCCCAGCCACCAGCTGAGGGCAGCACTGCCCGGGCCACACAGCCTTTCCAAACCAGAAATTTGTGTTTTAGCAATTCAGGCTCCAGCTCATGAGCCCCAGGGCTCCTGCAGCTACAGGGCTCTAGTGCTACATATGTCACATTCTTAGCTGATGCTCGAGTAAGACAAACTGAGAAACTTAAATCCATGATAATTACTGCTAATGAGAAGGAAGGAGGCAGTTCAGCAGAGCAGCTGAGGGCTCCACTTGGACAAAAGCAGAGAGCACACGGGACAGCATGTGATAGATCCCACCAGGGCCAGTTCACCTTAAACTCTGCAATTCCCATATAAAGCCGTGCTGAAGGGAGGGGTGGGGACAGAATTTATTCAGACATCCCACACACAGTAAGGCAAATGCAGTCCTGGGTCACAGTGAGATGAGAACATGTCAGACAACCACCACTGAGCCACTCTACCCAGCCTTAAGCTTTGAGCTCCCACCCATCAGTAGCTGTGAAGAAAGGCCCTCAGCCAGAAGCCCAGGGAGGTGCCAGGGTGCCCTGAACAAGGCCCAGGGAGGTGCCAGGGTCCCCTGATGAAGCCCAGGGAGGTGCCAGGGTGCCCTGATGAAGTTGGAGAGGTGCCAGGGTCCCCTGACAAAGCCCAGGGAGGTGCCAGGGTGCCCTGAGGAGGCCCGGGAGGTGCCAGGGTGCCCTGATGAAGTTGGGGAGGTGCCAGGGTGCCCTGAGGAGGCCTGGGAGGTGCCAGGGTCCCCTGATGAAGCTGGGGAGGTGCCAGAGTCCCCTGAGGAGGCCCAGGAGGTGCCAGGGTGCCCTGACGAGGCCCAGGAGGTGCCAGGGTGCCCTGAGGGCTGTGGCACTGCAGGTGCACGCTGGGATGTCCCCTCGGGCTCCATCGCCGAGGCGCGGATGAAGGAGCTGACGCCCGTGATGCCGGTGATCCTGCTCAGAGCCATCCCCGTGGACCGCATGGACACCATCAACGTCTACGAGTGCCCCGTCTACAAGACACGGACACGAGGGCCCACCTACGTCTGGACCTTCAACCTGAAGACAAAAGAAAAAGCTGCCAAGTGGGTCCTGGCTGGTGTGGCTCTGCTCCTAGAGGCTTAGGCTTTAATGACAGCGTAAACCAGCAATGCTTTTATTTGTAAAAAGCTCCAAGTTGTGTAACTGAGTCTGTGTTTGATTGTACCAGAACCATTTCAGCACAGCACCAATCACCCCGGTGCTGGAAGTGGTGCCATGTGGAGCCTGCAGCACACGGGGCTCTCAGGGCGGATACTGGTTTTCCACTGGTGGTTTCTGACGTGGTGCTGGTGGGGAGCCAGACCACCGTGGGAAGCCAGACAGAACAACTGCACACAAGTGCCTGACTCCTTCCCCTCTTCTGGCTCTCCATCTTCCCACAGCTCTTTGTGTGATGGCTCAGTGCAAACTGAGCAGAAACTCCTCACGCTCCTGCAGGGAACATGTGTCTGGCTGGAGCAGACAGGAGAAGAAAGGTGCAGATTTGGTCCAGTACACCCACACCCAGCCTGCACGGCCCAGAGAAGGTCCACCTGCAAACAGGTTCCTCTCTGAAGTATCTTATTTCTAGGGTACAGAACCTACTCAGCCCTTTCTCCACAATATATAATTTGTATCAGCAGTAACACACATTAAAGTGAGTAAATCTGCCAAGGCTGGTCCCTTTGGCATAAAGCAATTCACCAAAATCCCACCCAGTGAAGTATTTGCACAATTAGTTCTAAAATACAGTTACCTCAAACTTCCCTCACAGCTCCCAGTCAGACAAGTCCCAAAGGCAGGCACAGAGAGCAGCTCATTTCTTTATAGAGCAGCAGTATATATAATAAGTTACAACTGAGTTTCACACCATCAGCTTTTTTTAGGTGCCAGAAATCCCGTTTGTGCCACTGCCAGATCAGAAACCCTTATTCACACCCTATCTTGCACTCCCACACCTTTTTACCTGGCTTCCAAACACCTTTTTTGCAGGATGTTATGGTTCAAGCCTCCTACTTCCAGCAAGTAACATCCCAAACCCACACCAGCACCAAAAGTCTTCTCCTGCCCTTTCCCAACCTGTAACATATCTGAATGTGAAGGAGCCAGGCAAACCCTGCTGAGGGGGAGGCCATGGTCAGGTAAGTCAGAGGGACGTGGGCACAGGCAGCACCCTGGGCACACACACAGCACTGCCAGCTGCACGGACTGTGCCTGGCACAGGAACAGGCAGGAGTGATGGCCTGGAGCTCCCAAGGGAACATGGGGGAACATGGGGCACTGGAACCACCAAAAACCCCAGGACACTACAGAACAGAAAAGCAAAGTGCCCCTGTTAACCAACACTACAGGGGCAAAGCAAAGCCCTGACTGAATACAAAGACAAAACATTTTAAGTATTCCAGCAATGCTATTGCCTGGTCAAGATAAGACAAACGCAGTCTCCCTCTCTGTGAAACTCTGAAAGGGACATTTCAGAAACAGGAGGTTTATTTCTATGCATGGAAAATGCCACTGTACATGTTCTCTGCCAGTGGCCCTTCCAGAAATTGTAGCAGGCAAAACCCAGTCAGGACCTGAGCACTGATCCCAGTCTGTGGCAGGCAGTACCCCAGAGGAATTGAGAAGTGCCTGGTTTTCCCCACATCATCTGCATGTCCATGGTCTTTCTTCCATGACAGAGCACTGCAGCTAGTCACTGCACTCAGTGCACTGTAACTCCCCATAATGGCAGCAAACTCACCCAAAGCAGCAACGTTTCTTCTTTCAGAAGAAATTCTTGATGAAAGGTGTCACCAGCTTCACCCACAGTTTCACATAACGATTTGGCTGCTCAAAGGTTGATGTTGAGACCACACCTGAGCAGAGGTAAAGCTTCTCTTGCTCCTGAACAGGGAAAGAAACATCATCTCAGTAAATCCCAAGTGTTAAATTACATCATGGTCTTTCAGAGAAGCAAATTCTCAGATAAAGCTGACCAGGGATCTTGCCACAAGTATGCACCATTTCTCCTCAAGAATTTGCAATTAAAACTCTACAGAGAACAAGGGGAGAGGGTTTTGCCTTTTTGTGCCCCACAGTTGCATGGGCTGAGCTTCAGTTTCAGAAAACTCCTCAAGGCCAGGCTGTAATTGCCAGAAAAGGAAACCTCACCCAAAGCTCCTGGGACTGGCTTAGGCAGCTCTTTCTAGACACAGCTCAGGCTGTGCAGATGAATGTGCAGTGGTGAGCTCAGCTAAATTACCAGAAACACTCGGGCCCCCACAGCCTGCACCCAGCTGCTGAGGGAGGAAATGAGCCACCCTGCTGATAACACACACACAGCACGTGAGAGCACCTCTTTGATCACAGGTAAGTGGGGTTTTGAGCACAAACAGTCAGGTTTCAGGATCTGCAGGCAAACAAGAGCAGAACAGCTCCTGGAAGTTTGCTAATCTTTTTTTTTTTAATAATTGAAGCTGTCACAAACAGTAGAAAATACTCTGCACTGTTTAAAATCAGGGTGGAACAGGGAAGCAGGAACCAAGTACTGGAAAGTAACACTGAAAAGATGAACCAAGACATTAATCTGCCAATTCATTCTAATTTGAAAGCCCTCAAATGCTCCAAGAGCTACAGTCAGCCCTGCTGTGAGGATTCTGCTCCATGACCATCCAATATGGTGAGACCTGAACACTAGAGGCAAGGCCAGTTCCCTGAATCAATCTCAGTTCATTCACAGAAGCACCCAAAGACACCCAGACCACTCACATTTCTTCCCAAATCTCAGCACACATTTTTAAAATGGAACTGAACATTACATAGGCAAAGTGATTTCATGGCAGCATCCCAGGAATGGATTAAGTCTTCTAAAAAAGACCACAGAAAGTAAACACCCAGCCCATCTCAGAATCAGCTTCCAGCAATTGGGAATGGTTTAAAGCCCTTTGAATGAGATCACTGCAGCTCTGTGTGAGAAAATTCCTTTGTGTCACATTTCCATTGATTTTCCCCTTCCATTAGAAACAAGCAGAGGCAAGATATGAATTGAAATACTCAAGCAACTCTTCCAGTAATAGAATTGTTTCTGATTAGATACACTGTGACTCATCCCAGGGAAGAGCCCTGATGCAAGAGGGCAATTCCCATTGATCCTGCAGGCAGCTCTGCCAGCACCTGCCTCACACAGTGCATTCTGAGGTCTCCAAGTCACACAGAGGCACCAAGTATCTGCTTTGAAACAGAACACTGCAGGAGAAATGACTTGAGACAGTCAGTTCCAGCAGAAGATTCAGTCAGGACAGCTGGAGAACCAGGCAGGATTCGGAGCAGCAGCAGAGCTGCTGAGCATTCCAAGCTGCCTAATTAAAACAAAAACAGCACAGAAAACCCCTGGGACACTGAGTATCAAACCACTTAAAAATGTTTGTGTCAAGATTATATAATGTCATATTATTATTCAAGATAAGGATTTTGTCATAGAACTTCACGGGCATCCCAGCCAGTCCAGAAAGCCTCTTCCAGTCCCAGCTGAGACATTCCAAGGGCCTGGCCTCCTTACCCCAGAGCCAGCCATGCCCTGGGCACTGCTGGGTTAAGGCTCAGAGGTGCAGAGGCTGGTGAGCAGAGGAGCCAGCAGGCCAGCAGAGCTCTGAGCACATCCCGAGCTCTCCTGGTACCCGAGGTCACTGGGGACACACATTCCTTCCCGTCAGGGCCTCATTTCCCAGCACTGGCTACTTGCAGCAGGCAGCTCATCAATAGTCACTCCACTGACAGGACTCCCCATGCTCCAGCAGCTTTTGAGTTATTGGAGCTGGAGGTTTTTATTGCCACTGCGTCCTCAGCACTCCCCGTGTGACCCACGAGTACAACACCCCCACTGCATCCCCAGGATCTGCTGCTTACCTGATGGAGCTGCTGCTGCAAGGCTTTGTTTTCTGTCACTATGGCAACCTGAGCTTCCAAGTCGCGATGAACAGATCGATATCCGAAATTTGGAGAGCCAATCAGGGTCAGGCAGGGCAGGTCGCTCCCTGCCAGGTACAGCCAGAGGCCTGCAGGGAAAATGAGGCAGAGAGGCAGCGTGACAGCCAAGGGAACAGCCAGGGTGGGCTCACATGATCCCTCCACTCAGAGTGAATTAAATGCTTTGAACGTGGATTACAGATTCTGTTCAGCACCTCGAGAGCAGAGAGCAGGGCCTGCAGGGCTGTGCTGCTGTGTGTGACTGTAGCTGTGACTCTGTGTGACTCTGTGTGTGACTGTGTGTGTGACTGTAGCTGTGACTCTGTGCTGTGTGTGACTGTGTGTGACTGTGTGTGACTGTGTGTGACTGTGTGTGACTGTGTGCGACTGTGTGCGACTGTGTGCTGTGTGTGACTGTGTGTGACTGTGTGTGACTGTGTGCTGTGTGTGACTGTGTGTGACTAGGTGTGACTAGGTGTGTGACTGTAGGTGTGACTCTGTGTGTGACTGTAGGTGTGACTGTAGGTGTGACTGTAGGTGTGACTGTGTGCTGTGTGTGACTCTGTGTGTGACTGTAGCTGTGACTCTGTGTGTGACTTGCAGGGTGCCCTGGCACAGCCCAAAATCAGAGTGCTCTGACAGGGAGTGCAGCACCCCCAGTGCCCCAAAACAACCCAGACCAAGTCCTGTCACTGCATTAGAGGCTGTTTTGCACCACAGTGAATTCAGAAATGGTGAGAGAAGACAAACAGGTTTTCAGTGAAGGAACCAGCCCCAAAGCTCCAGGCAGACAGGCTAGGTCTGTCCAGCCTGTCCCAGGGCCAGGGACCAACCCCCATCCTGGGACCATGACATGAAGAAGCATCTCCCAGCTCTGGCAGGTGAATTCACATGCCACTGTGAAGAGATACAGAAGAGAAGTGCAAATTATTTCACTCCCGCACTTCCAAAAGAGCCACCAGGGATCAGATCAGACTTTTGTCAGGGCACCTGGCCCCCAGTGCCACTCACCAGCACAGCTCCCACAGCTATGCCAGCACAGAGCAGGCAGGACAGAGCCCAGGACAGGTTTTCAAGGGAAAGATGGGAACATCACATTATTCTCAAGCACACCACTGCAGCAGGGCAAGAAGGAGCAGCCACAGTAGAGTCAGGACTCCTGCCAAGGAGAGGCTGTGTGGCCACTCTGCACAAAAGGAGCCAGAAAGCCTTTGCTCTCCTCAGCAGAGCCCTAGGTGAGTCCCTGGTAGAGGCTTATCCCCATGGCTGGTCACACACAGGCTGCAACAAAGAACCCGTGGCATAAAAACCACCTCGGCCTTAAAATAGCAGCAGGTTTCCCAACTCAGCCCCAGAGCAGTTCCAAGAATGCCTTGAGTAAGATGCTGCCGATTCACTGCCAGTTCCTGTAAGCTCCTCCCCGCCCCCACAGCACACACTCACAGAGCTGGCACTGCCCAAATGCTGTGGCACCTCCAGCCCCTGCGGGCTCACCCTGCCACAGCAGGGCTGCACAGCCCACCACGGGCCCTGGCAGCCACATGGCACAGAGTTTTGTCACCTTCTGCCACCCAAAAGGACCCTGCCAGGGGCTGTCTGGTGCCTGACCAGCCAAAGGCTGGACCTCTGCCCAAGCAGCAGCCATGAGGGACAGATTCCTTGCCTTCCCAAGTGTCCTGTGGCAGTCCCACAGCCTTTACAGGTCTCTGGTTTCACGGCCATCTGGCAGGATCTGCTCACACAGTGACTCACCTTCCAGCAAGGGGAAGCACAGCTTCCCAGCGCCAGTCAATAGCAGTACCAGGGTTTATGTGACAGCACACAGCCACCTGCCCAGCACCCTGCCACCAGAACGTGCTTGGAAGGGACCTTGATCCCAAGGGATGATCCCAAGGTGACCCATGTCACCCCCAACACCACACCCAGGAAAGTGGCAGGTGGCCTTTGGGATGTCACACCAGGACAGCTGCTGGCAGACGTGCACCCCATCTGTGCAGCACTCTGCTACACCTGCAAGATGCCGAATGCACCCAGGAGACATCCCTGGGAGCACCACCTGACACTGTGCATGCAGATACAAACATGCCAAGGGGAGCAGGAGGGGCATGCAGCACAGCCCCAGTGTTTGGGGATCCCATGGGAGACTAAAGGGTGTCTCATGTCTCAGCCCAGAGAGGAAGCACCCACAGGCACTATTTGCTGCTGGGAATCTCCTGTCCTCAGTCAGGAGCTAGGCTCCATGTGCTCCTTGTGCACATGCCCTTCACATCTCCAAGGCTTCCTCCCCTCCCTCTTCTGTCCTTGTCCTCTCTGCCACACCACGTGACTCCTGCAGAAGGAAACGAGGTGAATCCAAGGTGTGCCAAGGGCAGAGCATGCCAGAGGAGGAGCTGCACGCTGATCCTCCAGCACTCCCAAGGGGAATGGAAACAAGGCAGCAAATGTCCCCAGCTGTTCCCCCTGCTAGGCACTGGAGCTGAACTCCAAGCCCTGCATCCCTCTCCAAGCAAACACCACACAGCAGAGAGCCCAAAGCCCCACGAGGCCCAGCTGGCCCAAACAGGACCGATGACCATCTGCACTTTGGTAGCTGGGAAAAGCAGCCCTTGTTTCTGGGCTCAATCTATGCCAAACCACATCCCACTGGGAGTTAGCAGTGCTCAACAAAGGCAGGACCTGGGAACCACAGATTGCTCAAGCATCCTGGAAGACACGGGACACCCCAGGCAGGCAGGGAGGCAGGCAGGGCCCTCCCTCGTGCTGCCCCGTGTGAGATAAGGGCTTTCCCTGCACTCCCAGCCCTGCTGGGGAGGGGCAGCCTGAGATCTGTTTGTCCTTTCAACACAGAGGCAGCCAGTAGCACCCAGGGATTTTCAACTGTCAAGAGAAGGCCATTAGGGCAGCTTTCCCTCCCCACCACCTCTGAGCTTCCCTGTGAGAAGCAGGGAGATGCAGCCATTCCCACTAACAGCTCTCTTCAGAACAGGAATGGCCGGAGCCCCAGCGTTCCAATCACAGCCCAAACACTCCAGCTGGAGCACCGTGCTGAGCCTGTGGGAGCTGGGCATGCTGTATCCAGCAGGAATCCAGCTCTCCCAGAGACGACCTCGAGGGCAGCATTCATTAACTCACTGCACGTTAGTCCATACTCCCTCCTCAGCCCCTTGCCCTCTGGCTCCCTGACTCCATAAGCACATGCTGCAGCTCCTCTCACACTGCATCCCCTGTGAGCTGGGAACGGGAGCTGGTGCAATTCCCAACACTCACACTGTCCCCATGCAGACCTGCTGCTGGGAAGGCCCTGGGAGCAGCTCCCCTCTGGCACCTGCCCCAGATACCACTGCAGGGTCCCCAGCAGAGTCAGCACTCCTGCCTGCTGAAACCAGCCCAAGGGATACAAGAAACTGCACCAGAGCACTGACTGCATCATAAACGCACCCAGATGCTTCCTCTCCTTCACACCACGCTTCTCATCCAGGCAGTGCCACCACAGGGACAGCTCTCACATCATCCCTGTGACTGTACGGGACCGGAAATCCAAAGGCAAGGAGCCCCCCAAGTGATCCAAACCCTCCAAGTTCACACAAGCAAGTTGTTTGAACCTTGGAGGAGTGTTTTGAAGGTTAAGCCCAGACTGGCACCCAGCCAGGCCCTCCCTCCTTTCGCAATCCAGATGCACAGCTCTCACACACCTCTCAGCAAGACCCTTGGGACAAGGGCACCTTACCTTTGGCATGGAAGGTCCACCCAGAGCGGGAGTACTCCTGTAGCTGCACCCTCTCTTGCTGCTGCAGGCAGCACACCTCACTGTAAAACTGGTGTTCAATGTAAACGTAGGCAGCAGGGATGGCACCTGCCACCCCTTTGGCACCAAAAAACCCATTGACCTCTGGCGAGGCCAGGAGGATCCGGTACTCAGCCCTGGTGCCCAGGATGAGGTCCATGTAGGCCTGTGTCAAGTTGAAGTAGCCAGTGGTGAGGTATATCCTGGCATCCCGCTCGGCCTCTGTCAGCAGTGTCTCTGTGACCATCTCGTCTATTTGAATCCCAAAAGGCTTCATTTGGATTAAGGGATAGATCCAGGTGTCGGGTTCTGGTTTCAGACTCCCAGATGCTTCAGAGCCTTGCTGGGATAAGAGGGAGCTGCCTGGCTGGCTGCTGTGGAAAGTCTTTGCATGAAGGCGCTCTTGCCGTGTCCGGGCAGAGTTGATGACCTCCATGACCCTCCAGTTGGCAATCTCACAGTAAGCCACTTTGTCTCCTGCAGGAAAAGTCAGAGAGATGTGTCTGAGGCCTACAGGCACAGAGCTACGTGTCACCTCTTACACACCAGGAAAAACTACTGGCAGGACATGGGTACAGGAACAAACATGAGCCAACACAGAGTGCACACGAGCCTCTGACTTAAGGCCCAAACCAGCTGTTTCAAGGTCAGCAGAGCTATGTTACAGAAGAGAAATGCTCAGCAACTGGCAGCAGCCTGAAAAACCCTCTGAGAAAGGAAAGGACGAGGGCAAGGCTACACTGACAACCAAAAATGAGTTGGAGCACACAAACAAACTCCCACCTCCAGCCTGAACTTACATCACCCAGCAGTGCAAGGCCAGGACAAAAACTGATGACGCAATCAGCCTGGCACATCACTGCCCTTCTCTGCCCAATTTTATGCTTGTTCCCAGTCTTCCTGAACTGATTCCCATTTGATTCCCAGAACAAACTCTACTACAAGGGATTAATTACCAACAATAGCAGCACATTCACAAACCCTTCAGAACATGCACACCCAGAGCACCTGGACTTGCAGCTGCTAATATCAGAAAAACCTTTCAAAGGATTGAAGTTCTTGTTTAAGGCCTAAAGCAGTACATTTATGAGGCAGCACTGAGACAGTTGCAGAGTTACTTCCAGCCTCTGCATGCCCTGCCAAATTAGCCTGTGACAGCCACTGTGCTGGGAAAACTTCAACAGACCAGTCCTGAAACTCAAGCAATCTTGATTTCAATACTGGATGGCACGAAACAGGACACCCCCACAGTCTGAACAACGGTCAGACACCCAGCAATTCCCACATGGATGGAGTCTAAGTCATCCTTAAACCCTGGCTGTCACTCCTCTGCTCTGGATCCCATCACCCAACCAGGTGAGACAACTCCCTCCTACCTTGGTACGGGTGCACCATTCCCTCCATCATCTGGACAGTGTCATCCTGCTGTAACTGCAGGGACACATCCCCAATGGCATCCACAAGCTCCGTGAAGAAGTCTGCAATCTCGGGGGAGTCCCGCAGCAAGACGTAGCGGTCCTGACGATTGGTGAAGTACAGCTCACTCAGGTTGGCGCTGAAGAGAAAGGGAAGAGATGGGTTCAGAGCATGGGCACAAGGTTCTCAACCTCCCAGGCCAGGTTACAGGCCTCACTCTGGGATAGCTGTACTGAAGCACAAATTGGCCATTTCCTTTGGAATCTCAAAATATTTCTCCCTTTCAGAAAGACTCGCTTTCATCCAAGAATCTCAAGTGCAGAACTGTGGTTGCTCTCCCATCTCAGAAGAGCATTGATAGGTGTCATCTTGACATTTTATGAGTTTCCTGGGTACAAACCTGCTGAGGTTTTTCTTCCCAGAGGAAAGCTCACTTTCTCAGCATAGAATTCTGTAAACATATCTCTGAGCTGTGTTTTCAAAGACACAAGTAGTGTTTTTTCGCCCTGTCGCCCAATATGGGAGCTGTGGGTTTTCTCTCTCTGAGCCAATGATGTGGAGAACTGTTATCACTGAACTGTAAGCATTCTAACATTCTTGTACTGAGCATGAAGAAGTAAGCACCTAAGCTCTGTACCTGGGCACATAATACCCCAAGCCTTCTGAACAGTAGAGTCATCTTAATAAATCATATTAACCCTTCTGATATCGGAGTCAGAAAGTCCTGTTTCGCCATCAGACCACAACAATAGATAGGATCACGATGGAGTCCAGGTGTTCAGACACCCTGCCCAAAGCCCAGTGACACGATGGCACCAAGGCCGGGCACAGCAGGACTCACCCGCTGAGGATCACGTTGTCATCAAAGAGATAGACCTTGATGTGCTGCAGCCCAATGGTCTCATTGAAACGCTCTGGAATCAGGAGCCGGAGAAGCCCACGCAGGTTTGGGGTGTGGAAGAGGGACACGCGGACCTGCCCGGGAAACCGCTGCAGCAACGGGATCAGCATCGTCCGAGAGTTCTTCCTGCCTGGGAGAGACAGGGAGTTTCACACAAAGATCACACAGACAGGACACGTGGTGACACAGCTCTTCAGCTGGTTACAGCGTGACACCTCTCCCATCCACTGGCACTTCACATGTTTGCCTTTTTCCTTTGTTTTTTTTTAAGATCACTTTCATTTGCACTATGTCAATATTGAAACTGACATCCAGAATCAGTCACAGGGCAGGTCTGACACTTTTCAAGCTTCTTAACCAAGCCTCACCAGCACTGGGAACACATCTACTGCAGATGACCACAGGTTCCTGATTCAGTGTGCTGCTGCTTCCAAAAATTCCCATTCTCATTTCAAAATGAAAATGTAAGTGAGCATGATGGGTAAGGGCAAATGCATTAACAAATGAACCAAACAAGACTACACAAGCTGCACAAAGTAGTTTGGCCCTTCTTGCTCCTACCACCCATTTTTGGAAGAAAAGCTGCTCAGCTTGAATATTTTCTGGGAATATGCAGTTTGGGAATCCAAAAGGCCAATCCTGAAAGGTGCATGCTTTAAGCAAGTAGGTCCAATTGGCCAAGATACCCACTCTGAAAAGAACTGTCTCTCTAGCCTAACAGTAAAATCAGGCTCTGACAAAAGCAATGAGTGGCAATTCCTACCCCGGGAACCCCTGGTGTAGTCGAGGAGAATGGAAACTCTGAGGTCAGGTGAGCCTTTTGCTTGCAGTGATTTCTCCAGTGTTTCTTCTAAGCAATACACCTGCAGAGAGAGTTCTCTTCTCATTACAAAAGCAAATACACTTTCCAAGGGAAGTGCTCAGCAGCAGGAGACCATGGCCAAGACAGCTCCCACACCCTGGTGTGAGTCCTTCCTCCTTGTGCCAAGCACAGCCAGTTCAGCCTTTGCATCTGCCAGCCTGGCAGCCTCCATCAGCCTGAAGCCACAGATCAAAGGGCCTCCGTTTTACATGGCCACATTCTTCAGGTCTCACAAGAGTAATTAATGTTAGCAGAAAATGTCCCAATATCATTCCCAAATCACAGACTCGCATCACCAAAGACAAACATTGGTAGGAATTCACTGCAGTTTTATTCTTTAACTACAAGGTTGTTTGTCACATGCAGATTCAAATCCTATGTGCAAGCCCAGACAAAGTTGGGCACAAATCCTATGCAAGCTCCATCCACCTTTACCCTGCCAGGACATTTGCTTCCTAACATCAGACCGTGGCCAAGCCCAGGCTTCTTCCTCAAGCCCTTGGGCAAAAATGCTTTTATTTTTAGAGGAAAGAACAAAAAAAGGCAAATACCATGAAGGAAAGCTGACCTCGGTGTCAAATGCAGAAAACCAATCCTTCATCTGTATCCTGCACCTGGAGCACCAAACACAGCACTACACATCTACAGCCCAAATCCCATTCAAGAAAAATGCCAGGGAAAAATAGATTCCTGTGGCCTGAGTTTTACAAAGCCCCCCTGAGCACTCTGAACACCAGGCCAGTCCCTTCTGACAGCTCCAGGCTAACTATCCCCTCAAGAAGTGCAGCAGTTCCCTAGCTCTATACCAGACCTCAACCAGAAGCACCACACACCTCCCTTCCACATCCCTCCCCTGCATTCTCTTCCTGGCCTTCCCAAACCCTTCCACACTCACCAGCTCCTGCTCAAGGAGTCCTGTTCCCAGGTACAGTGAGGCCATCACCACCCGCTGCTTGGCTGCTTTTATCTGCACCTGGGAGCAGCAAAAATCAAGTTCAATTCCACACAGGGTGTCTGGTCCTGAGGAGCCATCAGTCCAGAGCTGGCAGTGCTGCATGCCCCTGGGAGGATGGCTCAGCCACATCTCTGCTCTGGCTCCCTGGCCTTGAGGGAGGAAAGGGTAACACACGGACAGGGGTGACATAAAACATACAGACAGAGCCACAGCAGCACCACTGCTGCATCTAAAATTCAAAGAAGAAAGTAGTGCTTTCTGGGAAACTGAAGAGCACACTCCCTGCAGCTAAACCTATTCCATATGAGAGCAGTTACCAGGCAGCAGCTGCAAAACTGGGATTGTATCAAAACCATTCCCACAACTTGCAGCCCACACCTTACCTTCAGGAGTTCATAGAATTCCGCCGGGGATGAAAGCACCTTGACATGCGAGCTGGAGATCCCAAACTCTGGGACCAGATTCCTGATCCACTGGAACCTGTGTGCTCCTTCTGGACAGAGGGAACACGGTGGGGCTGTGATCACTGGAACAGGAGGGGTGAGTAGTGGGGCTAGAAGGAGCCATGATGATCTGTGCAAAGAAAGATGGAGAAATTCTTTATAGTGAAACCTTTGCTTCCCAGAAAGACTCCAAGCAGGTAAAGGAAGAGCTGCAGCCAGGGCCAATACATGGCAGGGATCCACAATGGCAAGAATGCCCTTCCCTTTCCATAATCTGATCTGGATCACCAAAGCCAAATGTAGAAACAGAGAAACACAGGCAAGACGTGGGAGAACAGATCTGAACGTCACCAGCTCCTTCCCTGAGCTGGCACGGAGATGAGGGGAAACTACTTCAGGACAACACGGGAGGGGACGGAGGCTGGGAGCTGCAGAAAAACGAGAGTGTGGACACTCAGGTGTCTGGCAGTGCTGCGTGGTACCACCTGTACCCGTAACACTTCTGAATTATCTCCATCACACACACATCAGCTTGGCCATGGCCAACACTCCCTTCATGTCCAGCTTTGTTCTCAGCTGGGCTGAAGTTCATGTTTCAGGTTTAAAGATCACGTTGCTTTTAAGAGAAAAATCCCTCAATATTATCCAAAAATAGGTCTACAGCACACAAGGTGGCCAAGTGCAAGCCCCACCAAAGGCGGAGGAGTCACACCCACAAAAGGAGCGACTGTGTCCCAGCAGGAATGTGCCAAGAGCCACAAGAGGGATCCATCCCCCTCTAGCAACGCCACTGGCACCCCGCAGAAGCACAAGAGAGGGTCACAACTTCCCCTGCAAACCTCACAAAAGCTGTGAGGGAAACATCAGGAAACTCACTCTTCAAAAAGAAATCTCAGAACTAATTTAATTTCTTTGAAGTCACTTTGGGAAGAAACCAGCTTATTGCCAGCATCACGCAGAGGGTGACAGGAAGCAAGCAGCAACTTCTCCTCTCCGAGGTTTCACACATGCAAATTCATCCAGTCATAGAATAACCCCCTGCAGGAGTCTGTTCGCATGACAAAACCACATTTCAGCACAATTAGCAGCAGCAGCTCCCATGAGATCCAGGAATCCATGAGCAAGGGACTGAACGGCATCCCTGAACCCGACAGGAACAGTTCCAGTCTGCAAGCCCCACGCACAGGAGCCAAGCTTCCTGGGGTGGAACTGGGCTGGCTGGTCTTACCCTGAGGACCACCAGGTCCTCGGGCCAGCAGGCACTGTCCTGTGGCCCATCCTGACGATTCCACTGTCACCACACACCAAGAGGAAACTTGATCACAACCTTTACCAGAATTTGTTACGAGGAACTTTTGGCTTTTTACCACAATCCAGAGCCCAAATGAACACAGATTCCAGGAAGATGATTTCACTCATCTGGTTCATGATACAACCCTGGACCTTCACAAGGTTTCCAAACATCCTTACAAGGAAACCAGTTCATAGTGGCATTTCCTGGAAAATCCACGAGTTTGTCACTGACTATTCATGAACACAGAAATCTGAGTCAGTCAATGCAGGAATTCCTGGGATGGTGGGTTTTAACAGATCATGTGGACTGGGCTCAGCCTGAATACCCAGAAGTGACAGAGATCACCAGCACAAGCTGTTAAAAACAATGCAAATATCCCCTAAAAGGTGCAGAAAAAAATTAAAGCAGAACAGAACCATGAGAAATACCACTTTTCAGGCACATTCTCCTAAGTCTCTACAGAACCTGAGCACAACCTCAACACACCTTTGCTCACCTCAAGCCTCACAGGCCACAGGCAGAGATTCCCACTGTTCCATCTCTGCAAGGGAGCATGGCACACAGAGCTACAGGAATTCACACTGGATCCAAAAACACGGGGTTTTAAAACCCACCAAATGCTCAGCCCACAGAGCAATGGCATCGCTGGGCTCTAACCCAGCCCTGCAGGTCACAAACAACATCCTCTGGAATTATTCCCAGCGTGGAAACAGTGGCAAAATTTATGTGTTTTACAATAACAATCAACAGAGATTAATATTGTCCTCATTATCTCATTGGCCAACCCAATTACACTTCCAGAAGCCAGACCAGTGGCCAAGCAGACACTTCCCAGAAACATGATTCCCAGAAGCCATTTTCTAGCAAGGATTGTTGGAACTCTGAGTCCAGCTGCACCTGCCTCCCTGCCTGTGGCCCTGCACCTGCCTGCCTGCAGCTGGGGCAGCTCCAAGGGCAGCTCTGAAGGCTGCAGGCAGCCACGGGTTGAGCTTGGAGCATCTGGACTCTGACTGCAACATTTGGAGGAACATCAACCTGCAGCACCAGGACTATTTGGTTTGATTCAGATTAATTCTGTCAATTTATCCCCACTAATTGCATCCTCCAGATTTTTCACTCCCTAAGTAATTTACAGTGTGTCAAAACGTTTTATCTTTCAACCCAATACTGAAATCTACACCTTATTCGGCGCTGAGAACCTATGGCTTTTAGAATTATCAAATAAATCCATATTTTGCTCCAGCCACAGAGCCACTGGCACAGCAACTGGCTCCCAGAGCAGCAGCTTCTACCCAGCAGGGACTGACATCAGCTCAGTGGCTACCGAGTACAACCAATCCTTGCAACCACGCACGCACAACTATCAGAAACCACGTAACACTATGAAGAAATCATCAAAATTCCACACTGTGACAAACCAGGTTTCAGAGGAACAGAAAATGAACTAGGGGGGAGCCCTTTCCACGTACTTCACATCACTGAGCTAACCAGAAAGAGAAAACGGAATCAAAAGGAACCACCTCAGACCCCTTCTGAATAAAAAGTCGACCCTAAATAGAAACAACGGATTTTTTGGGGCGTGTTCTACTTTTTCAAATGTAGGTTTGGTACAGAAACTCACAATGGAGCTGAAACTGTAAAACCTCATCTTCAGAGGCAGAGGTGAAGTGAAACGGCGGGACACGGGGCTGTCCTTTCACCCACACACACACACCAGGACACGGGGGGATCCACAGCGCTGCTCTCTGAACCCAGTGACTGCCTCCCAGGGCTCAGCCTAACTGACCTGCCCTGAAAACACTGATCAGACCAAAAGCGTGGAAAGAATTTCCTTGGTGTGAACAAGAACACAGAGCAGACTGATGATCCACCTCCTCCAGGACCGCGGTGACAGCCACTGGGGGGTCACCGTCACCGGTGACAGCCACCGGCCGTGCCCCGGCACAGAGGGCACCGACAGCTCGGCCCCCCGGCCCGGCTGGACCGGGCCGAACACCCAAACCCGGCCGGTGCCGCCCCGAGGGCCGAGCCCTGCGGAAAAGGAGACGTCGGGTGACGGTGGGAGGCAGGGCAATGATGGGAAATAACGCTCAGCTGCTGTCCCGAGGGCGATCGGACAGTGGGGCGAGCGAAAGGGGTCTGCGAGAGCACAGCCGGACCCGCCCGGGGGGTACCGGGCCGCCCCTTTACCCCTGCGCGGCCTTTCCAAGGGGCCGGGCCGGGCCGGACAGGGGAAGCGGCGAGCGGGGGCTGCCCCGGTAACGCGACACCGACTGCGGGGGCGGCCGAGGGCTCCCGCTGCCCCCAGCCCCGGGAGAGCCG
>VXAX01005198.1:909895-934429 GCA_013399835.1 Leptocoma aspasia | reverse complement strand
ATATATACATACAATAATATAATAATATTATTTCTTATAATTCCATTGTCTTCACTTACTTGAACTAAGCCAAATGAGTTGTGTAAACAGCATTGCTGTGTAATTAGAGGCAGAATCTGTGTCAAGTGGGAAGAGCTCTCAGCCTGGCATTAGGACATCAGAGAAGGACCAGCAGAAGGTGCCAGTGATTCTTAGCATGTCCCAGCCACTGGATCATCAAGGCTGTTGTCCCTTTTCTCAGTGTTCTTGATAATGTGTCAGGTTCAGCTTCTTTCCTCACTGTCCTGCCATGCTTGACATCTGTCACAAAGATGAATTCCTGAGGCTGACCCCTCTGATTGATAAGCATGGGATTGATCTTAAGAGGCAAATTTCAAATCTTCAGGGTCAATCCTCATCACCATGCACAGAAGGAGAATGCAGCATCTCTGAAACAATTCAACAACACTTAAAATAAAATGAAAAAACAAACTCAGAATTCTTTAACAGGTACCTGACTTCACTTGGAAACATGGACAGATAAAACAAAAAAAAATGTGTCATGATGTAAAATCATCATCCTTGGATCTTCTGGTTAATGACAGTCTCATTAAATTATCTTCTGTCATGCTTTCTCTAAGTGAACCCCAGTCTTTGACATATACGGTCCTTGGCTTTCCCTCTCTGAAGTAAATACAGACTGAAATGACTGTATTGATTTTACATTTTCTTCCTTAGTTAGAATTACTCCAGTAAGTGCATGCTCTCTCCCAAAGTTTTCTACAATCTCCAGTCCTGATGACTGATTTAATTAAGCAAACTGCTCATTTCTTACCTACAGAAATATAGTTTTGTTTCAGAGAAATTGCCTTTTTTCATTCCATTTAAAGATGCCTTTGAAATTCTCCATTCTACCAGTGAAACTTCACACACAGAAATGTGTTTTTGATTGTAAATCTGCCTAGTTACAGATGCAGTGCAGCATAGCCTGGCAGATAAATGGGTCCTTCCAGATTGCATCTTCTCATCACAGATTTAAGCACCTAAATTTTTCAGAAAGCTGCGTGTTTATCATGCAAATCCATAAATGAGGACAAAGAATATGTCTCTTTACAGGCCTTGTTAGAAAGTAAGATATGATGTTATAGAAAAAAAAAATCATTTGGGGTGTTTGGCTTAGATGACCTTTGGAGACAGCCTGCTGAGATTTGGAGAAATGCTAGTAACAGTCTGAGTTATCCTGCAATGTAAAAACAAGTTCTGCTACTAGAACCTATCTGTACAATTGCTGGGCTCTTCATTGCTGGATCCTTGCTGCCTTTAGGAATGTACTGCAGGCACAAGAGGCTTGCAGAAGAAATCAGGCACACAGATTAGACCTGTTAGATAGATAACCTGGTTAGATAGCTTATTTTTTTTAATCCTTGATAAGATTGGAAAGTCCGCCATTATAACTTTAGAATGCTGTGCATTCCTTTAAAAAGCAGGTTTGTGTGTCAGGGCCAAATTTAAAAAAGGAATTAAATTAGAAGTGTTTATGTGATGTCATGTATTTCAATTATGGAGAAAGATGTCCCAGAGGGAATATAGTGGTATCTATCAGTGAAAAGGATTTTGCTACTTTATTCCAGAACTGGTTTGCAGAGGATCCCTATTGCTATCATCAGTACCAGAGTCAGTGTGGGTCAGTAATGGTCCCCTAAAGCAGCATTTTGATGTTGCAACATTGGTGAGAATTATGCAAATTTGCCCCCTGCAGCTGAAACAAGGAATAAGTGCGGAAGAATAAATGTTTCTGTATTGCTTCTGCCAGGTCGCTTCTGCTCTGTTTTGTTGCCACAGCCAGCAGTAGGCTTGTGTGATGGTTTCTGTTTGGTTTGGAGTGGAGATGCCTGTCTAATCAGTACCAAAATGGAAACATCGGTTCTTTCCATACAGAATGCTGCATTACCTTCAGGGATAGCCTAGGAGAGTCAAGGATGCACTTTGTAATCCTTTGCCTCTAGTCTAGTGTTATATATTGTTATAGTAATATTTCAATTGCCTTGTCAAAGGAAGAAGGTGCTTTGCACACAAATCTTACAACCTTTTCCTGTGGAGAGAAGTGTCTCCTTTTCTACTAATATCAGAAAATATGATCCATCCATCAAATTTTCAGACACATGGCAGATTAACAGATTTTGTTCAAATGAATTTTAGGGAAGATGAATAAATCCTTTTAAAAAAAGATAGTGACACCTGCCCACAGTACCATTTGGTCCAACTCCAAATCTGATATAGCTATTTGAAGTTCTTCCTAGGCTGTCTGGAGCAATATGGAGAGTTGAATTTGGCCCTATCTATAGAAAATGACTTGCTACTTTACTATGACAATCTGGGGATAGTGCATATTGATCCTCCTACTGTAAGTGATACAGGCTCCATTTTAACTAGATTATTCTGGTAGCAGTACACACAATATTACAGTTTTTAAAATAAAGTCATGTTTAAATTATTAATTATTGCATTATTGCCTTAATAAATGCTGAAGGTACAATAAAACTATGATTAAAGGTGCATTATGAGAAGAAAATTATAGCATCTTTTAAGTTCTGTTGTTTATTGCTTGGCAATGATACTACTGTGCTATGACACACTTACAGCACTTTCAGCCATCAGCATAAAGCTACCATTTAGCCTGTTACCAGTTTATTTTGAGATATTTCTCTGTTAAGCAGAAAACAGAATCAATGAGCAGAATGTAGTGCTTTGGAGGTGGGAAAGCTCTGGGCTTGAGCTTCTCAAATATCATAACATAATTTGAGCTTCTCAAATATCATAACAAATCTCAAATATCAGGAATAGTTCTTGGAGCTGATGTAATAGCCAAAACAATGAACAAAAGGAATGACTCTTCAACAGGTGAAGACACAGATCTGATGTCAGAGGATTCTGTCCCAAGATGAAGAGTTCGAGGTGATGGAAAGCATTGGCTGAAGTATTCCTATTTTAACAGTAGCACTATTGAAAGAAATACACAAGCTTTTAGTACTCTACTTACCTAGAGTTCCCCACTATAAGAAGATACTACAAGACATTTTTGATGTGTTGTTGTCTGTTTTCATCACATATATTCCTGATTAAAGTGAAAAAAGAGACGCCTTCCATATCCACACAAAAACAAAGAAAACTTGCAATTTAGTTTTCACTTAATTAATATTCTATCTTAATGTATCAGCTCTGATGCTTATCTGATTCCTGGCAATTCTGTTAAGCAGTGCTAAAAGAGACTTAATCATCATGTTTGCTGTTTGCTGAACGTTCATAATTTTGAGGGAAAAAATTATTACAGTTCCACTATTAGTTTTTATGTACAGGATATTCACATCTGACCCAACAGTGCAGAACACAGTGTACTGCACGGAGGCTTTTGCTAACTCTCAGCAAGATAAAACAACCCTGTGAAGTGAGCAGTCCAACTCTGTTACCTTAGAGCTCTAAACACCAATTAACCCTGGGGTTTAGCTCATATTTCTTCCTTCTATGTTGTCATTTATATTGCAGTTACAAACTTAATTAGATAATCTATCTGGATGTTTCGTGTTTCTATTTAAAATGACAGATTCTCTTAGATAAGCTGATAAAAAAGTCATCTATGTGGGAACTGTAATGACAATGATGTGGAATTTCTTTTAGCTTTGAATGATGGTGAGAATTTATCTTTTAAGAGACAGATATAATTTTCTAGCCACAGTTTGTTTTCTGTGTTGCACCTCAATGTTTGCAGCTGTCCTGCATTTCTCTTCACCATATGCCAAGTATAAGGTTCTTTTGCATCAACATGTCACATTTGCTTAGTATATTTAAAATTAGTTGAGAATTAATGAGCTTGATGTATGCTCCCACATTTTGTCTTTTCTGCTTCTAATATCTCTTGAATGCATAAAGTAGACAGGCCTGATGGGAGTTAGGAAGTTACTCTTGGTTAGGGTGGAAACAATACCTCCCAAACAAGATAAGAAAAAGAACAAATGTAGAGGAATTGCAGTCATGTCTTACATGCACAGAAAGTGCAAGGTAGTTCAGGAGGTAGAGTTACATAGGGGACATTACACTGCAGAACTTTCCTTACTTTCCCCAAATCTATCCTCTCCACCAGGGAAGGACCCACTGTTGCCTCATGGTCTGCAGAATTCTCTGGTCACCTGAAGATTGCATCTTCATTGAATTTGCTCAAGATGTTTGATTTATCCTCCCATTGGACTCAATATCTCTCCACAAAGAGACACGTGTCCTCTAACACTGACAAGGAGGAATAGTGCCACCGGAAGAATAAATCATGCAGATAAACTGGCATAAGTTGAATATTCATTTGCTATAAAACCTGAAAACGAACTAATGCTTTCATCCATATAATATCATAGAGCCATAGAATATCCTAAGATGGAAGGGAGCCACAAGAATCATCAAATCCAACTCCTGGCCCTGCACAGGGCAGCCCCAAGAATAACACCATGTGCCTGAGATCAGGGTCCAAACACTCCTTGAACTTTGAGTTAACTGAAAAATGTTTCACAGACACCTCAGCTACATGCTGTTCACAAGAAGAAAAGTGTGCTGTAAGCCAGGAACAACACCATATATTTTCATTTCTTGACACCTGCTCTACAAATATGTATTTAGTCAGATTCCCTTTAGACAGAGCAGTCCTTGAACATAAGCATTTAGGAAACTATGAAATTTTAATGGTTATAATCTCCAATGCATAAATTATCTGAATATATGAAATTTCATATTGATACAAAATTAGCAAAGCAGTGCTGAATAACGTTTCCCTTTTCCCTTCTTTTTCCCTTTCCCTTTCTCACTGTCCTAAACCATGTTTCTTTTAATAGCCCAGACTGCTCTGGGAGAGGGTAATAAAAGGTCAATTGCTGCATGGAGTATAAAATTCTTGTTTGTTGCATATAAATTGCAGGTGCACATAAATACATAGGAGGAGAAATTGGCCAAATATATACCTATTTTTTATGCTGAATTTAGCAAAATTTTTCTGAGTGTGAGCCTGTTACTGGGTTGCTCGATGCTCCCAGCTTCAGAAGGGTCAAAAATCACCAGGATTTCTCTATTTTCTTACATTCTCCCATGGTCCAGACTTAGCTGAACTACCAGGACCTTCCTAACAAAATGAAAATACACCAACATATTCATTAGAGCCAAAATAATAACCTATAACTGCAGTTAGGACAATAGTCTGAGCAAGGCAACAAAAGCAAAGCTTATTCTGCCTTCTTCAGAGAAATGCCAGATCAAAATTTAAGAAATTAAACACAACAGATGGCTTCTATGACTAAGGCCAGCTCTCTAAGCAACATGGGTTATAAATACACTTATTAAACAGAATTACTTGCATTTTGGAGCCAAAGCCAGATACTTTGGTGTATTTCCTTTCCTATGTAAGTGTCTGAAAGGTTTTATTTTTGTTCCAGAACAGAACAAAAATACAATTCTAAAGTTCTTTTGATACAAAATTTTCATCCTCCTCAGTCTAGTGACAGATACTTCCTGAGAATATGTGCTTTTAATCTCTCTGCATCAGTCGAATTAACTTTGACACATAACAATCTGTGGCTTTCAGAAATAACACCTAAAGAATAAATATTTTACATTGGTCCAAATGTTTAGGAGTTTAGAAGGAAGTAATTGCCTAGGCTATTTCACTAAGCAACCAGAGACTGAAGTGCAGAAATTTTCTCTTCACATCCTCAGAAAACAGTTAAGGTATGCAGAATGTGAAGAAACACCTCTTCTGTTCTCACTGCTGCATAAGTGAAGATGCAGTTGAATGGGGTAATTTTAGTAAATCCTGGAAGATTAAATGAAGGCAATCATAGAATGAGTAGTGCTCTTTTGTATATAAAACACTAAGAACAGTCTGCTGTCAAAGATGTAAAGTTTTCTTATGAACATACTTTGTTGTCCCAAAGAGCTGAATAGTTTATTACAAGCCTGCAGATCAGGCTTGTAATACATAGATCAGCATCTCTGTAGTCCACCAACAGCTGTATCATTGAAATACATCTATAAAAGGCATCAGGTGTAAATAACAAAACAGGACTTACCCATGACCTTCCACAGCTATTGAAAAGTGTAAGGAAATATTACTTTAAGCCATAAATGTACAGTAGAGATAATGCCAGGAGAATTAAACAACCATCTGGTGTAATTATTCATGTTCTCTAAAAATAGTTTGCATGTGAATGTGGCACCATATTTCCCTATATAATTTAGAGGTTTGAATCTAAAGGAAAATTACAGAAAATCACAGGAAATAAAGACTACTCTTTTTTTTTTTTAATGCAGATTAACATATTCTCTTCAAAATAACAAGGCATAGGGAAAAATGCAGGGAGTGGGGGTGAATGGAGAGAGAGGAGTGTAATATTGGTACTTCTAAAGCAGATCTACATGTGACAACCCATCTGAATGCATAATAATCTTTCCTTTATGTGCTGGTATTTTCATTATAATTGTAATACAGATATTTTCAGATTGTACAGTTATCAGGTGAGAAACTGCATGAAGATTTTGGTAGCTGCTATTCTAAACATATGATGTAAAAATGGGTTTGAAGTAATACAAATATTAATAAAAGAGCTTTTTGTCATAGAAATAAATAATTCATCTCTGAGGAGGGGTAATTTATGCATAAAAGACCATTTCCTGTCCCTGCTGCAAGAACCTACCAACATTTCTAGGAGCATCAGGCAGTTATAGAGAGTTTCAGCAGCCTCCAAACACTGGCCAAAATTCTTTAGTAAGCCACAGACTGAGCTGCGTTTGAATGCTGCGCTCCAACAACTCAAAACCAAATTAAATTAGTAGCAACCTGTCTAAGGAAAAACTGCAGAAATTGTTCTCTCCACTCTTAATTACACATTTGTATTCCGTTACAACAGGAAATAAAATATCCATTTATAACACAGGCAGCGCTATGAAGTTGTAAATTCTATTGGGCAACTTGAGAAAAATTCAGCAGAAGTATTTTTCAGTGATAATATGCAACTAGTGCACATCAGTAATGAATTTACAAAGAATGTAAAATTACTGCTCTTCACTAAGATGACCAGAATTACCACAAATGAGGATGTGAAAATGTGTGGTGAGAAGTAATGGATGCTGATTGCCAAATAAATACCTGCAGTAGGTGTTGTTTGATGTGTCATTTCCCAAGACTGCACATGTGGAGGAGACTGTACATACCATTGTGTACTCTGGGAGACAAGGTTCCTATAAAAATATGAGCAACAGAGATGTTAGCTTAGCTATAACACTCCCATATCTGATGGAGAGATGGATCTCTGTGTGTAAAAAAAGTTTGGTAAAATATTATCTCAGACAAAAAAAAATTGGGATGAAAACTACCACAGGAGGCAAGAGTGGACAGGAAAACCACAAGCAGACATTCTCTAGCTGCATTTTATTTTATAAAAGCACAGTTTACTTCAGTCAGGCTTCAGGAGACACAATTGCACTTGATGTCAATTCTCAATTCCTTCTTCTAATTTACAGTGATCATCTAAAGTTTAGCAGTTTGGTTTCAATACTCTCAGAATCCTATTCAAGAGAGAAAGAGTGTATTCCTGCTTAAATCAACTAAGTAGAAATTAAGAGCAAGTAGGCAGTAGGATAGCAGATTTAGAAGGAAGAGCTTAGCTGGTCAAAGTCATGTTCCTAGGAATTTGTTTAACTGTCAGTGCAGATTTTACACACTTCTAGAAAGAGAAGAAGAATAAAGATTGACACAAAAATGGATAGTAACAGTACTTTTATGCTTTATTATCACAAAGTCAAGTTGCTATAAATGCATCTCCACACCTACTTATTTCAAAATATTATTTTTGTATCAACATGGTCTCTTGGTTTTCTCTGCTTTTTTTACTGAGGAATGAATTCAAACTAATTAAAGAAATTCCATCATCTTTTTGTTTTCTGTCAAGTGCTCAACTAAGACCGGTGCTCAGGAGATAGCCTTTCTGTGGATTAATACAAAGGTTATACACACATGTAAAATGAGTAAAGGTGAGTAATTCCTATCTTGTCTTCACTTCTTACAATGTTCTGTATTATGTTCTTATAAATATATTCATTAGCTGCTAAGAGTTGCCTTTTTAACATATGCAGTGTATATAGTAGAAATCTCTAGATAAAAAGCAGAAGACTATTATAGAAGTACTGTATATATTTCACTAACATTTAAAACAGCCTCTTTTGCCAACAACATTCCTTCCTCTAGTACCAAACATTTGCTTTTAAGACATGATTCTGATACCTCAGAAAAAAAAATGGTTTGAAAGCAATGTCTTTCTTACAAAGATAGGGTTCTGTATCAAAAGTAATGTCAGGGCATTATGTCTGAAGAACAAATGGGTTTATTATAAGAACAGGAAAATAAAGCAGTAATAAAAGTAAATATCATCCTGTCCAGATCCTTCTTTTCAAGGTAAAATCTCTGTGCACTCTTTGGTTAATCCTACAAAAAATGTATATTAAACATCTATATATACTAATAATTCTCTAGAGACTTGGAGGAAATCAGGAATGGTGGGAAAATATTTTCCATACATAACCTGCTGCTTGCTTTCATCTAACTCCTGTTTTAATTCAACACATTAATCATGTCTTTCTCTTGAAATTCTTAAGATGACAAATTCCTTTTCAGAACTGTGTTTGCCAATACTCTTTATATTATTAATCAGGAAATAACAACTTCCAGATAACCATATTGGATGACTAGTAAAATGTTTCATGTATCCAAAAATCAAACAACATCAGTGGGTTCCTTACTAGGAACAAAAGCCATTTGAGCATATGCTATTTATGTTAATTGGGGAAGTTGTTATCTGACAATACTTACACCACGTCTGTGCCAAATTCAGAAAGACAAAAGTTGTCTCTCCAAGAGCTATTAATATGTTACTGTGCCTTTTGGGATGGCTGTTTAAATTTAAAGACACTTTTTAAAAAAAGTTATGTTTAGAGAGGCTATTTTGAAAACAGAAAAGCTTCATAATAAGTGAGATTTAAATCAGAACAGAAATTCTTGTTGCTTTCTGAAACCAAAGAAATATGCCTTAAGGTAGGTCAAGCAGAGGACAGTTTAAAACTCACAAGTCGAGAACTTTTTACCTCAAAAGCAGTATAATCACCAAGTTGACAAAAATTACAACCCTGAATGTGTAATACCAGGCCCCTTTCATGATGTGAAACTGCTAACAAGAGAGAGATGAAATGATGAAGGAATAACAGCAGCTAATTTTGAATCCAGCCAAGACTGAAGGAAGCATATTTTTCTCTTTCCATGAAACTCTTGAAATGGTGGGGTGCTGTAAAATCTTTCTGCAGCAAACAGGCAATAACAGATGCCCCTCCCTTCCTGGGCTCTACAGAGCTCTTCAGAGCTTCTCACAACAGGAACACCACCTACTAAATTAATGTGCAGAAGAATAAAACTCAGCTTGGAAGCAACTGCCCATGTCACACAGTATCTGCACTATGGTTACTTCATGGAGATAATGTTTAATATGGATGAGATAAGGCAAAGTTATTAATTATTACAAAAGTTGAAATTTTTCTTTCTCTGAACTAATTGAAGCAGACATTAAAATAACACCAAAATTCAAAACAATGATAAGTTCTCCTGTAAAAAAATTTGAATGTCTAATCCTTTCAGTCTTGAATAAGTATTGGAAGTAACAGTTGTAAACAGAAGAGAAGGGACATAAGTGAAATAAAAGAATTGTCTATATGCATAGATTTTTCTATTATTACCTTTAACTATTTTCCTGAAAGGGGACAGGTCATATCAAGTACTTAGGAAACCATTCTTCTCCATATCTGGCACATAAACTGGAAAGCACCCTCTCATTGGTATGTAGGTTCACTGCACTCTATGCTTGATCTGTTAGGAGTGCAACACACTCAAAATGGTATCTAAAAGATAAAATATGCTAATAAATGCTTCATTACACCCAGATTAAAATCATGAGGACACAGAGATCTTAATTCCCCATCTTAATTGTCCCAGTATTTCTTCCCATAGCAATTTTTCCAAATATTTTATTTTTGGTGGTCACACCATTATAGGTCTTTGACACAATTATTGGGGAACAGGAGGTTTGAAATTTTTAAGAGTCTATGCTAGAACCTAGCCCTGCCATTCACAGAGAATAATATTTCAGTTAATTATTACTTACTTGTAGTAGGGGCCACAGTTTCATGATTTGCATAGATTCTTAATGAATTTTACCTCCTTATTTTTTGGATCTGATTAGAATTACAACCCATTCCAGTGCTCAGTGATGTTTAGCTGTAGCTCACCATGGAAACACACCTGTGAAGTCACCTGTTCTCAGTCTGCTTGAACAGACACCATCTTCTATGGTTGCATAAACCATTTTGAAGGCTGTTTTTTTTTCTGTAGAAAAGGGATGTACCATACCAGGAGAGCCCCAAGCTCCCTGTCTCCTGGATAATATTGTGTCAGCCCAGCAGGGCACTCAGAGCATTTTTCCAAGGCTGTGATGAGCTGCAGTCTTGATGACAGCAATCAAATAGCATGCTTTATTATACATAAGCCACCAAAATAATGACAATTATTGAAGAATAACACAAATCAGGCATGCTTTAATTATAATTTTGTATAGAAAGGTCATAGTGTTCTTTAGTTTGCCATGGGCAAGTCTCCTCAAATGCACAAAATACAAGAGATATGGTACTATTGTTTTTTCTACGAGATCATAGTAAATCACCATTTTGTTGCCTTCAAAGGATCTTATGTTAAATTATGGCTTAACAGTTAATTTCAAAAGCACTTTGAGTGTTTACTTACATAACGCCTGTGTGAGATTACAGATGCAGGCTTTCAATCCATCAATACTGCCAATTATATTACCTAAACAGCTGAAAATATATTATGGAGAAAATCCACAGATGTCCATAAAACCCCAAAAAAGGACTGTCATCATGCTTTAAATATTGTAATCTCTGTGTGCAAATGAATTAAACAACTCAACTACATGTCACCAAGGTAGTAACTGAGACATTGTTAACAACTTCTTGGTGGATAGCAGTTAGCAGTGATTAACTGCTAATCTAATTAATTGAAAATTCACTTAGGCCTGGATTCATCCAGGTAACTAGTTACTTTAATGAGATATTCAAATTAGAAAATTTGATGTACAAAGTAATCTCTACAGTGGTTGGAAAGACCTCAGCCATTCTGAACTTTATGTTGTTATTTCACTATTAAGAGGCATCAATCTTCTTCTGTCACCTCTTACAGAGAAGGAACTCACTCAGGTGACTAAGCTGAAGATGTGGGGATAATGTGGAATTGAAACACCTCTGCCACAGTAAGTGATAACTAAAAACCTGAGTAAATCTGCTGGGCAGCTAATTAAACTTAATGTTCAGATGTTGATCCCATAGAGAGACATCACTGTGTCAACTGAAATGAAATCATCATGTGCTTAAACAATTTGGGTGGCAAAATCTGAGAGTTCAAGTATTTAAGATGCTTGATAGCCACATCAAACATTTGATGCAGCTACACTAATCTCAGCAATATCATAGTTGAAGAGAAAGCATCTGAGGTGGTTTCTTATGCTGAGTGTAGTGTCCTTGTTGTTAACTGCAATGATTATTCTCATCTCACTTTGCAGACCAAGCAGTGATGTAGTGACCAACAATGCAATCTGTAGACAGATTTTAGGGCTAGTTAACGAGAAAAGACTGCTATTCCTAGGCTGTTCCTGTTACTACTTTGTTATTGTGAGATATGGACAGCCTGTTTCTGATTAGGTTGTCACTTTTGTCACTGACTCAGTGGTCTCTGTGGTGAATACGTAACACTGGAAAGCAAGAAATTGCCCTCTGGTGTTGCAAATTGCTGGTCCAGGAGACATAGCGGTCACATAGTTCATATACACAACAAGGAAGTTCTTGAGGATCATGGAGATCTCTGAATAGAAATTTATTCAAGAAGAAGTTGAGTTATTAAGACAACTTTATGCTACTTTTCACTCTTAACTCTTTGACTTAACCCTAGATTGCTCAACAGGATTTTGATATAGCAGCTATTCCTTGGGTTCTGAAAAGCTTTGGAGACACATGCAATGCCTAAGTCTTGCAGAAGCCAGAGTATGGTTTAGTATGTATTGATGGGAAGAAGTAAATTAGCCCATGAGCACACTGTCTTGGTCTCATATCTTTTGTTTGGCTCATGCTGTACTCGGGCCATTATGGTTTTCAGCACACAGAGTACCATGCAGACATAACAGCTGTAGAAAGAGCACAAGGCTCAGGAGCACAGAAACAGTAAGCAAAGGGAGCACAGAGAGGTTCTTCAGTGATCTGATGTGATGCCTCCCCAGGCTCTGCTCCTTGCCCCAAGGATTGTTTACACATTTTGGCATTGAAGAATCCACAAACAAGATACAGAAGCAGTATCTGAGCTGGCCTCTTCCTGGGCCAGGCTGCGTGTTATGAGCCTGTAAGTTACATTCCCAGTTATTTACTCTCTTCTCCTTTCTGATCCTCTCAGTCATGTTTTTCATTCTGCACAGTGATACAACTTCAACAGAAGAGCAGTGAATAAACTTCTATAAATCTTGTCTTAAACCAGGAAATGAAGGCACAGCTTTCGGGATATGCAAGATAATTTGGACTGCCTCTGAAAGTCCTCGGTTAATGAAAAGGTGGACAGAAACTGACACCTTCCTTTTCAGCTGAATTTTCAAAGAGAACTAGAAGACAGCATCCAAACACAGAGGGGAAGCTAAGGCACTGAGGCCCTTCAGGCTGTAAATACCAGTCTTTCACA
The DNA here is from genome assembly GCA_013399835.1 of Leptocoma aspasia. Classification (NCBI taxonomy): domain Eukaryota; kingdom Metazoa; phylum Chordata; class Aves; order Passeriformes; family Nectariniidae; genus Leptocoma; species Leptocoma aspasia. The sequence continues at coordinate 921,588 of VXAX01005198.1, read as the reverse complement.
ACACCAGCTTTAGAAGTTTCCTGAACTGCTGAAAGCTGGAACAGAAGTACGAACTTCTCCCTGCCTCCTGCCTTTCCTCCTAGCTCTCTGGCTGGCTGAGGCATCCTCAGTTCACAAGGCCGACTCATAATCTTAAATCTCAGCCAAGAGTCTAACTCTTTCCACTTGTGATGACCGGAGCAGGCAGCTTCTGGAATATGTCAAATCTAGTCATAGCTGACAAAGACCTCAGTCTGCTCTCCCTTTTCTCTATGATTCTGTTATTTCTGCATCAGCATAACAGAATCACAGCTCTAGTCCACTGTGTTAGTGTAGTTTTAGGGGGTTTCTATAGCTCCTCATCAGTGGCTTAACCTAGCACACTGAAATATGAACTGGAGCAATGAGGTGCAAATCTAAGCTCTGTCCTACTGCCTCTGCTCTTGAGGGCAGTAGGACAGAGAGGGAGGACAGCCAGTTGTAGAAACAAGTATTTTAATTTACTGCTTGTGCACAGTCTCTGCTGCCATCACAATCAAAAATCCAGCTTTCTACAGTGAATCTATGTCTTAGAAGACTTTCCTTTATCAGACTTTTAAGTAAAAGGTACAGATTTCATCCACTACTGAAATGTTCAGGAGTTTGCCAAATGTCGGGTGCTAGATGTGGTGTTATTTGTTATCATAGAGAAGTATTTTGTTTCCCTGATGGTATAGTCAGCACATTCAATGAGTGTCTCCAGAAGTGCTCGTTCTCTTCCATCTTCACAGCTTTTGGCCTGAGCTGCTGCTACCAGTCAGGGAAGGAAAATTCCACAATATGAGATAAAGCAGAGCTCAGAGAATAAGAAAATAACATTTTTGATTGCTTTTATTGAGGATAAATTGTAGAGCTGGCACACCCTGCTGTTTTCCACAGAATCAGATTAAAAGACAGATCTGGCAAAAATGTGCTAGACTGGCAACTCTTGAGTAGACAGTGTTGATTTAATGCTGTTAAAGTCACTCAAGAGAATAGGAACTTCAGATAAGACAGAAGAGTGACAAGTGCTTGTAATGAGTTGCTACTTCATTTCTGAGTAGTTTGGAGCTTAGAAGTCACAAAACAGTAAACTTCGAAGTGCTTCAAAGACAACTTCTTTCCCCAGACTTCAGTATAAATTGAGCATGAGGAGGAGTTCTCAGTAATACATATGTGAAGACAATAAATGGATTATACTGAACTTGTATACATAAGTACTATTAAAAATATAACAGACTTAAAAGAAAAAGCATATCCTTAGTTACAACATATAACGTCTCCACTGGCCTTGTATCTCATTCTTCCCAATGTAATTTTGCTTTAGAAGGCTTATTCAGGAAATAACAGCACTGAAAAAAGAAAGTGATGTATTGGTATGTGAGTCACATAAAATGTAATTTTGGCTTCAACATCTGAAGCTTTTAGACCCTTTAAAAACCTCTGAAGCTTTATGGTGGCATTAGATCTGGCATAGGAACCTGAATAGGGACTTTCTGTGATACTATTTCTCTAAACAGGCTAAAGATTTTGTGAGTGATTAAGGAAATATTAATAATGTCTTCAGTGGTATTTAGGTGTCAAATCGCCATTAAATAAGATTTGAGTAAAAGACCTAAGTACCTTTAAAGCACTGAGATAATATTTTTATACAGTGAACCCCAACTTAGGCTATCTGCTTCTGCTCAAATTTTGAACCATAGTTCAATGTTCTTCTCCGTGTGAGCATGCATTTCACAATCAGTTTGCTCTGCTTAGCATGACACCACCTTTGCCATTTTATTTATTTATGTGTGTGGTTGCAGAGGTTTTTAATCCATGCCAAATACCAGAGTTGTTATAGTGTTGGTCAGAAAGAGAAAGCCAAAGAAGCCTTGGTCCATGGTTCCTTGTTCAGCAGATTGCCGCGTCCCACAGCCAGGGACGGAGTTCCCTTTGCATTTTCTGGGTCCAGGGCTGAGCTGGTCCTGTGGCACCTCTCTGTGCCTGTGGGACCCAGGGCAGTGCAGGGTAACTCCTCCCTCAGCCCCACTGCCTTCTCCCCAGGGAAAACTGCCACTGAGCAAACTTGGGAGTGCATCGTATTTGTGAGGGCACTGCACCATTGAACTAGGGATTAAACTACTGGTTTTAATTCAGTAATGTACTGCTTTTGTCACTAATAGGGATAATTTTAATTAGTTGTAATATTTTAATCCTCTGATATTAATACAGATTTAAGAAATCATGTGGGAACAGGGCAGGCAGAATACAGAAAAAGGAAGAAAGGAAAACCACAGTGTTGCATAAAACTTACAGAAGAAGCAGAATAATGCTCTGAAGCTGATTCAGCAGGTATTTTGACTTCAGAATGAGTTTTGGCAGGCAGATTGGGCACATGATAATCTTAAAACAATATTTCCTGTTCCATTAAGTGTTGCTTCATGCCATCAGAGGCAGGGAACTTACAAAACTGAGAGCGGGAGGAAGTGAACACGATGAAACTGAACATGGCCTGAAAAGCAGAAATTTTACTTCTAAGTTATACAAAGCCACAGAACCAGTTCCTGCAGGTGTGGGCTACAAATCCTTGCTTACTCAGGAAACATCTCATCCTGCTTGGTATATTCAGCCAGAAACCCATGAAATATTATTTCCCTTTCTAAGTCTTTGGAATAGCCAACAAACATAATCACCAGTTCTTTTCATCCTTATCTCAGATCATTAACAATAGCTTTTCAACAATAAAATGTTAGTGGAAATGGTAACTGAAAATAATACTCAAAAGCATGTTCAGTTAAATTTAAACTTTAAACTACACGACATTTCTCTTCCTCATTTAGTTACAGATGTGAATACTTCTTCTAGTAAAAGAAAAATTTTATTTCCTTGTGATGCAATACAGATTTTTTTTTCAGATGTACAAAATTTCAGCTGTTATTTTTTGGCCATATTATATTTGTTCCCTTTAATATTTTTGTTTGAATTCTCATGTACCTAATTATATTTTTGGTAGAAAACAATAGGAAAGTATGCACTCTTGTCAATAAGAACTGTTTATAAAAAATGTCACTAAAAATTCTGAGAACATAGAAAATATCAGGGCAAAATTTCCACTATAAGTTTATGAAAATTGAAGGTGTTGGCAATTTTAAACTGCTTTGGGTTGTTGTAAAAGCTTGGGTTTTAATGAATAACAATTAAGTGCACAATGTCTGCACAGTGTTTCTAATGATACAGCTATATGCTGATCTGATATTCTTAAATAAATGTTTTATGTGCCACAACGCATTTGCAGGCAATTTATCCCAAATGAAACAAAACACCTATTGGCAGCAACAGTGAGATGGGATGAGTTCACTAAGTCTGCAAGTTTCTTAATTAACATAAAAATAGCATTATGTCTGTATAGAACAGCTTTAAATTAAAGTTTTGTAGAGGGGTATAATACCATTTATTCAACTAATTGAGAAAAAAATGGTAGTGGCTTATGAGCCCCTCAAGTCTGCATAAGAACTCGGAAAATCCTTAGTTAAGTATAATCCTGAAGAATGTCTGTGTGCATCTTTTTTCTCTAAAAATATATCCATTTGCCAAACTTCAGTCAAAGCTTCTTAAACTCTCTCATGCAGCATCACACTTGTAGAAAAAGAAAAGCATTGCTGCTGAAAATCCTGTACTATAATAACACAAAAAACCAAGAGAAGACATACTATTTTGACATAAATGAGCATAGAGTGGTGTTAGTTGTAAGCAAAAAAAAAAAACCAAAAAAAACCCAAAGAAACCAAACCAAAAAAAAAAAACCCAAAAAAAACCCAAAAAAACCCCAACAAAACATAGGAGCAGTTTCATAAGGGAGCTGTAAAGGATTAAGTCTGTAAATATTAAAAAAAAAAAACAAACTCTGTTGAAACCATGACTAAACTTTTCTTAGAAAGGGGGAACCTGGTAGACCTGAATGTGTTTGTGGAGCTGGTGTGGATTGTGGTGGTGAAGAGCATGAAGTCAAATGACAGAGTAGAAAATGCTACAGAATCCACAGGAGCAAGTGGGAAGCTGAGTTTGCAAAAAGTCAGGTGAAGATACAACTTAGGAAAGCACTTTATTCAGGAAAGCATACATTTATGCACTAAATGTAGTAAGTGATAGGTATTTGCCTTAAACTGAATGACATATATTCCAATGGCATATACTCTTCTAAATAGAGTTCTACTTAAATACTAAGGACCAGCAAAGGCTTTGTTTGTCACTGTGTTTGTGGATGCACTTCTGTCCTGAGACATAACTACACCAGATGATCCCTGTTCCCAACTCACATCCAGTGCTACCTGACCCGAGTCAGTCAAATGTATCTTGATGGTTGCTCTGCTCTAGCAGTTCAACAGCACAGGCAGAAAGAGGGTTCACAGTGCAGGTGTGAATCTCCAGGCAGAAGAATGAGAGAAGAGCACTGTGGTGTAGGAACCAGGAGGGAGACACATAATTCACTGGCCAGAAGAAACACCGAGATCATCAAATGTAAAAAATAGTTACGTGTACCTTGCTGCAGTAACCATATAACAACTAGACTACTTACTAAAGAGATTGTGTTTTTATAGACATAGGGATGGTTAGGGAGGGAAACAAGGCAGGAGACACTGGGCAGTGGAGGATGCTGGAAGACTCTGTGTGTGCACTTGTGCAAGTGTATTACCCAGGTGATGTTTTAACAACATTGAATTAATCACAGCCCCCCACTGCCCCTGTGATGCCCTGCCTCAATACCATGCCGCTTTCTGGACATGCACTGTAGCCATTGGCTTCTGCTCTTCTGGTGCTGATATTTATTTTATTTATTTGATATTCTGTGGTATTATTTGATTTAATATCCCTTTTCATCTCTCGGCTTCATATTTGGAAAAAAAAAAAACCCAAGCTCTTTTCACCAAATTCTCTAATTATTTATGGGAGGAACACACCAGTACATTTTTTTTTCCAATGTTGCAAGGAGAACAAATAACATGAAAAAGAACAACCTAAACTCTCTGTTCTTCAAGAGATACAAAAAGCAATGAGAACAGGACCCAAATCAAACTATCATCTGGAGGAGAATAATAAATATATTCATAAAGTCTCCACACTAAGTGACTGAACATATAGCTCAGTCTTAACAACAGAATTACAAAACACAATAAAAGTAAAACCTATCCTCATAACACATCAAAGGAGAAGACCAAAGAGACAGAACAAACATACACTTCTTCATTATTAGATGTTGAGTACCTTGAAAGTGATGTTTAGAGAAACATATTTGGAGAAAAAATATTTGAATAGAGAAACATTTCTCACAGTGATGAAAAACATTACAATTTGAATTCAATAACAGCAAACAAAACAACCAAGCAGTCCTAGCAGGATTTGAAATGTGTTAATGTTAGAAGCATATTATTTCTTTCATGTTTTACTCCTGACTATTTTGGAAACCAAGAAACTTATCATGACTATTTTTCAGGGCAAGGAAACCACTTGCATGCATAATATTGTCTTTACAAGAATGAATAGAAGTGTTTTCATTTGTCTGTCCATTTTTTCAGCAGTGCTTATGATATACAAAGAAACAAAAGTGTTAAGTTACTGTGTCCTAGACTACCTTTAACCTGCTGCATACAGGCTCAGTTGTTCACAGGTGAATTTTTCAAAAACAGTAACATTTGAAAGCAGAGAGTTCATAAAATTGCTAAGAAAAAAATAGATTATATCATCAGAAGCATTAAAGCATATTATTAAATAATGAAAGTTAAAAAAACCCCACCAGACCAAACCATTTTGTTCATTTTCCATTTATTTATGTAGTAATTGCAACTATCATTGCTGGGTAGATTGTTGCTGTCTATTTTTCACTTGGGGAATTCAGTTAGATTTTTAAATAAGCCAGCACCACATTTCACACCTCTATATTCACTCTTCCTCTCCAGTCTACTATTTAATTTTTCTTAGAATTTTCTATCTTTGGTACACCTTGTCTTTGTAGTTCCAATGATGGAAACCCTTATTGATTCGTCAAATGCTTAAAATAAAACAAAATTATTCACTAGGCAAATAAAACAATATTTTCATTCTGTAGAAACACCCTCTATGATCACAGGGATGGCTATGACATGGATATGATAAGCAAAGTCTGGTTAAAATATTATGAATTTCCTTGCATAAGTTTTTTACAGAGGTCATTTGTATAAAATATTATCGTTCTGTCATATAACACAGCCCAGTATTTCTTCACTCATCAAATAGATACAGTTAAATTATGCTTTCACTAAATCCTTATATTATAAATTATGTGAATGACATTGAGGCAGATTTAGCTATTAATTCCCTGAAATCTGCCCTCATTTCTTTCCATCAGGCCTTTGCAACATTCTGCAGTGGCACCTGAGATTTTTTATGTTTTCAGTTTCTTAAAAATGGGAAAAAATCTTTTGTAAAGCATTTATTGATCTTTACTGGGCGTTATTGACCTTCAGAGGGTCTTGGTGACTTAAGAGGGAAAATGACAATACACAAAAATAAAGCTAAAACCAAATGTCCCCAAATGAAATAGAGGGAAAAGAGAAGTAGATAACCTCAGTGATTACAGATGTTGGCAATAAAAATATCCACTCCTTTGCACTTGGGATTGGCTCCTCCTTCTCACTGAGTAAAGAGGCAGAAGACCCTTGATTTAAGATAAATCAGTTTTATCCTCCATCTAAAAAACAAGAAATAAAAATAATAGCAGAAAAATTTAAAACAAGAGAACAAAAATAAAACAGTGGTTCTAGCACTGCAGCATGACTTTTGTTTCCAGAGGAAAAAAGGAGTGTTCATGTAAACCTTCCTCTTATCTTTGCCTTTCCACATTGAGAACCTCTGGGGCAAGTGGGCACAAAGAGCCAGGGAAAGCAGCAGGGAGTCATATACAGGAGCCTGCTTAAGTCAGCACAGATCACCCCATCATCAATTCATCCTGCTCATCCTGAGACATGAGGAAAGGTGCTGCACTTGCCTTCTGGCATCTCTTTGGAGAGATGACCGAAACAAATGGACACAGATATATCTGAGAGAGAAAAATAGATACACTTCTTCCTCTTGTAAGGCGTTTTTACAGAAAAAAAAATCTGAAGTACAAGCTAGATAAATTCAGGCCTTAACACAGAAAGCCAAATTTACTTAACCGTGTAAACAAGAAATCCAAAACTAGAAAATTAAAATCAATGGTAGCAATGCACTAAGTGAATGCTGGATTTCTCTGTTGGTAAAATTCTTACATATTTTTCTTTTCTTCTTGCCATTATATAACAGCAGATGACCCACTATGGAAGAGCTCCATTATCATGAAAAATGGCATGGAAAACAAAGGAAGAAACAAAACTGCAGGTTATGGAGCTAATATCCTTTTGATCATCTACAAAACTGTGTGGGTTAGAGAGATGGGCAATCACCAACCATATGAAGTTTAATAAGTGCCATATTTGGAACCTGGGATGGGACAACACTGGTTGTGTATAAAGACTGGAGAACGAATGGCTGGAGAGCAGCACTGCAGAAAAGGACCTGGGGGTCCTGGTTGATGGCAAGTTGAACATCAGTGAGCAGTGCCCTGGCAGCCAGGAGGGCCAGCCCTGTCCTGGGGGGCGTCAGGCACAGCATGGCCAGCCGGGCAAGGGAGGGATTGTCCTGCTCTGCTCTGTGCTGGGACAGCCTCACCGTGAGTGCTGGGGGCAGTTTTGGGTGCCACAATATTAAAAAAAACCCATTAAACTATTAGAGAGCATTCAAAGGAGGGCCACAAGGATGGAAGAAGTATGAACTCCTTCATACACAAGGAAGGTGTATGAAGAGTGGCTGAGGGCACTTGGTCAGTACCCTGGAGAGGAGGAGACTGAAGGGAAGACCTCATCACAGTCTGCAACTTCCTCATGAGGGGGAAAAGAAGGGGCAGGCACTGATCTCTGCTCTCTAGTGAACAGTGACAGGACCCAAAGGAATGTCCTGAAGTTGTTTCAGGGGAGGTTCAGGTTGGATATTAGGAAAAGGTTCTTCACCCAGAGGGTGGCTGGGCACTGGAACAGGCTCCCCAGGGCAGTGGTCACAGCACCAGCCAGACAGAGCTTAGGAAGTGTTCAGACAAGTAGGAAGTGTTCTCAGACACATGGTGTGACTCCTGGGGATGGTGCTGTGCAGGGCCAGGAGCTGGACTTAATGATCCTGTGGGTCCCTTCCAACTCAGTATATTCTATGATTTTACGATTCTGTGATTACAATTGCTAGCAATTGTTCTCGGTCTGTTACCCTGAATAATTGTTTTTATGCAAGAGCATTTATTTCCATAACATTACATCATGTTACAAACACCACCCTTCCCATACAACAAACTGCAAAAGATGAGAACTAAGTCACAAGCCTTTTCCCCAGCTGGCAAAACTTGCATTACCAATGTGGAGATCATGTGACCTATCAACAAATTAAATTTTACAAGCTTCAATGCTCAGACTTTAAGTGACCATTAGGGCTCAGACAGTCTTATATTAGAAAAAAGTGTTCCTTCTGAATTTGGCCTCTACTTCACACAACCCTCAATTGCTTGCTCATTTTATCCTGTAGAAGGAATATTTTTAGTCCTATGGAACTGAGGAAAAAGTGACATATAATTATTAAATAATCATGAAACACAAAGGCAAATGAAAGATTGCCTTCTTAAATAAGAGGCACTCAAATATGACTTGCACATCACCTCAGGACACTGTTCACTGTCAGGGGAGATAATCAGATTCTTTAACCTTTAAGACTGAGCTATATGCCCTCTTTTGAAATAGAGTTGAATAAAGACACGAGAATATAAAACAGGATTTAGGAGGACATTAGGAATTCTAAATCCAAAATGATGACTTAAAAAGGTTTGTTTACACTCAACTAGACAGGGATGGTGATGGGCTGTCCTCAGAAGGGCAGGTACAGGTGGCTGAGTGACAGCAGTGCAGTGTAAATTGAGAGCAAAGACCTGAGAAATCATCTTTCTGCATGCCCAAAGTCTTACAGAAACCAGAAAGGGAAATTTGAGCTCACCAGCTCCAGAACTCCTGGCCTAAGCTCCCTCTGTCTCTGGCCTGGGTGAAAGTTTACTACACACCCAGATCACAGCATTGCAGCCAAGAAAACTGCTTGCCTAAAGAGCTGCTTAGCCTGATTTTTCCTGCCCTGTCCTTGGAGAGGGTATCACAGAAGCCTGGAGAGGCAGCAGTGCTGTGGACTTGCACTACGAATTCCTCCTGAGGAATCATATCCAGGCTCAAAATCCTCAGAATCAGTATTTTTTTGGCACAAAACCTATAAAATGGGTGTTGTTGCTGAATCTATCTGTGACTTAATGTCAAGTTAGAGAAGATTAGACCAGAAATCAGGGTTGCCTGCCTTTATCTGGAGCCCAGAGGAGCTGTTCAAACCCACGGTTCTCATCTCTGAATAGCAGCAAAACACTTCTCTTCAAAAAACATTTCTCCATATTCATAAAACAAGATCCAAGAGGTGAATAAGCAGGAGCACAGTGGTTAAAGTATCCTTGTAGATGCAGAGATTCCTGCCTTTAGCACTGAAGCAGCTCTGCCATAGAAATAAATCTTACAAATTTACAGTAAGGTGCTTTGGAGATCATATAACATCAATCAATACCATCTCAATTTTCATGTCTCCCTTTTTGGAAACTCTACAAGATCATACTGAAAGAGGTCTGAAAGAGGTTACAAATGTGGAAGTGTGCCTCTGCATCTGGATCTTACTTCAAGTATCTACAGGTATGACTAAACACAGGAAAATGCACAGTTTTAATGAAGTCAGGATCACATATCGGTTCTTTTTAATTAGAGACTTCATTTCATGTACCTGATACATTTACCAGGTACAGTGAGATCATCTAAAGACAGGCATTAAACATAACATCACAGTACTTATTAGCACTATTTACAGTAATATGCCTTTTGTTTCACTGATTTCTCATCAAATGTGTTCACAGTAGTTCCTGACATTTTCTGACACTTGTCATGTGTTGTACAGTGGCACAGATCAGCAGCTTTTCTTGTAATCCTGATGAAACTTCAGCCAAAGCCTGGGGTCTCTACTGCACTCTGGACACACAAACAGCTTCAGAACTGGAAGACTTCAGAAACTACACAGCAAAAAGGTCAATTTCTATCAGCAACAACAGTAGTATATTTTCACTTATTTCACTCTTCGGTATACAAAGGCAGGTTCTCCAGCTCAACAAATGCTGGCAAAGCTAATTAATAACACACACAGCAAAACTGTCATAACTTAGTGGTAATATGAGACCAGTTCCACAAATTCCAAGTTGTCAAGGTGTAAAAATGAAATTTAAGCTGCAAAAAACAATATACCAAGAGATAGCATAGTGATAAGAAAGCAATATCCTGGGATCTTGAGAGCTGGCTAAACATATTAAAAGAATTTTTTAAAAAGCCATGAAAAACCCATCAATTCTTAATCTGCATCACTGCCATCAGATTAATTTATAATTTGGCTTTCTGGGTATAAATTTGAACTATGTTTTTTGATGAGTCTACATCTATTCTAATAGAAAGAAAGGATTAGTTTTCTGTTTTTTTTAATACTGGCTTCTTTTGATGATTAAAGGCTTTATTTCTTTACTGAAATCCAGTTTTTCTTCACTATCCAGTTGGAACAGGAGCTGAAACCAGCCACAAGGGACCAGCAGAGATCAGTCCCCTGCTCTGAGAGCTGTTGGTCCAGGCTTGGAGCTTACCCCTTGAGTCTCATTCTTTTATGTTCCTATGGAAAACAAGCCAGAAATTTTTAAGAGCCAAGAATATTAAGGACATCACTCTGAGACAAAATTTAGGATGACTGAAGCAAAGAGTGCCTTCCCTATCTGTCAAGGCTTCAGCTCCATGGGAGCTCCATGACCCTGGGACCATGGCAGTCAGGTCTCAGGTGGTGATAAATAAAAGGACAGATGTGATGGAATTGTCCAAAAAGTAAAAGGGTTTAGTGACAAAAACAACAGACGGGAGAAGCCCAGCAACAGTAGAGGACTACTTCCAATGATCCAGAATAGGATAGGCAGGATACGTATATACGGTCAGTCGAGGGGTGGATCTGAGGGTAAGGGTCCAATCTGAAACAATGATTAGGAATATGTAAAACTCTGCACCAAATGACAACCAATCGGGAGAAGAACTGGGGAACCTTCTAGAACCACAACCTTATATGAACAGAACTATTACCATTTTATTTCCCAGGAGTCAAAGCTGCTTGAATGATGCTNGGGACCAGCAGAGATCAGTCCCCTGCTCTGAGAGCTGTTGGTCCAGGCTTGGAGCTTACCCCTTGAGTCTCATTCTTTTATGTTCCTATGGAAAACAAGCCAGAAATTTTTAAGAGCCAAGAATATTAAGGACATCACTCTGAGACAAAATTTAGGATGACTGAAGCAAAGAGTGCCTTCCCTATCTGTCAAGGCTTCAGCTCCATGGGAGCTCCATGACCCTGGGACCATGGCAGTCAGGTCTCAGGTGGTGATAAATAAAAGGACAGGTGCAATGGAATTAAAAAATAAAAGGGTTTAATGATGAAAGCAACAAATGGCTGAAGCCAAGCAACAGTATGGGACTAATTACAAAACCCAAGAATAGGATAGGCAGGATAGATACACACACACACACACA
>VXAX01005198.1:799412-909672 GCA_013399835.1 Leptocoma aspasia | reverse complement strand
TTTTATTTCCCAGGAGTCAAAGCTGCTTGAATGATGCTCACCCAAAGTTGAGCATCAGTTAGGTTAACTACAGACTGGGTTCCCACAGTTTCAAGCTGATGCCTTCAGGCATGTCAACCCCCACAGCTATCCTTGCTGTGGATCAGAGCTAGCACGCAAAGAGGTCAGTAATCAGAGTTTACTTGCATCTTGTAATGACTACAGGCTGACCGCTAAAGTTTTGAAGTCAAAGCCACATATTTTTCCCACCATCATGCAGGAGAACCACAGCTCACCTCATGGTCTGTGCCTGTTCTTCCTATCTGGGCGACATCTGCATTTGGTGGCAGAACCTCTGATCTGTACTGCAGAGATTTGAAGAAGGTCCTCTTTAATCTCCTTCCTAGTTGTTCCTAGCTCAATGGGCTCATGATGCCTCAGGTCATCAGGGTGGAGATGCCACCTATAAGTGGGCACGAGACCGAGGGGTGGATCTAACCATGGACAGCATTTCTCAGGTTACCCATGACTGTGAGACGTGTGCTGCCATCAAAGAGGCCAAGTGGGTGAAGCCCCTCTGGTATGGTGGGAGGTGGTCCAAGTACAAGTATGGGGAGGCCTGGCAGATTGATTACATCACACTGCCCCAGACACGCCAAGGCAAGCGCCACGTGCTGACCATGGTGGAGGCCACCACTGGATGGCTGGAGACCTATCCTGTGCCTCATGCCACTGCCTGGAACACCATCCTGGGCCTTGAAAGGCAAGTCCTGTGGAGGCATGGTATCCCTGAGAGGATTGAGTCAGACAATGAGGCTCGTTTCAAGAACAGCCTTATAAACCGCTGGGCTAGAGAACATGGCATTGAGTGGGTGTACCATATCCCCTACCAGGCACCAGCTGCAGGCAAAGTGGAAAGATACAACAGACTGTTAAAAACCACTTTGAAAGCACTGGGTGGGAGATCTTTCAAAAATTAAGGGCAAGACCTAGCAAAAGCCTCCTGGTTAGTCAACACCCAAAGTTCCACTGACCAAGCAGGCCCTACCCAAACTGAGCCCCTGCATACAATAGATGGAGACAAAGTCCCAATGGTACATTTCAGAGATTTGTCAAGAAAAACTGTTTGGATGTGAGGTTGTCTTTGCTCAGGGACCAGGTTTCACGTGGTAGATAATGCAATAAGATGGAACAACACGATGCGTACCTCAGAAAAATCTGATTGTTGAGTGAAAACCATGTATAAATATCACTGCTGAATGTCACTAGCAATATCTCTGTATAACTATATATTATATATATATAGTTATATATATGTATAAGTATGTGTGTAAAGTTAGAATATATGCTAGTTTTGGTAGTAAACTGACAATATGGGGATAAGGGGTGGAATGTCCTAGGGTGATTTTATGAGGTCTGTATTCCCAGTCGGNCGTACCTCAGAAAAATCTGATTGTTGAGTGAAAACCATGTATAAATATCACTGCTGAATGTCACTAGCAATATCTCTATATAACTATATATTATATATATATAGTTATATATATGTATAAGTATGTGTGTAAAGTTAGAATATATGCTAGTTTTGGTAGTAAACTGACAATATGGGGATAAGGGGTGGAATGTCCTAGGGTGATTTTATGAGGTCTGTATTCCCAGTCGGGTGTTCTGTTTATGCTGGATATTGAGTTCTGCACCTTTAGGATTGGTTCTGAGAGCGAAGTGGGGGAGAAGAATAGGGAAGGAAGAGGTTCTTCTCTTTGTGTATGGTTTGTTTGCAGAAACTGCACTTGCTCCCCCACGTTCCTGCTCCTGGACAGTGTTGTCTGCAGCACGGACAGCAGGAGAGAGCTCTCCTTTGCTTTTAGTTGTTTTTCTGTTAGTTAGCTGGGGCCAGAAGGTTTTTGGAACTATTCAGCTATTGTTCAGTCCAGGAACACCAGAACTATTGTCCAGGGGCCCCCCAAGCTGCACTGTGGCCAGGACACTGGACCCGAGCCCTGGAGAGAAACACCCAAGCCCCAGAGAGAGTGAGAGAAAGCTGAAGACACACCCATGCAAAAAACTCCGACCTACAAAAAAACTCTCTAAATGTACAATCTCTTCTGAACAACAAAAAGTTTCATTGTTTAATGTTATTCATATTTTCATGTTTGTGAGTACTTGTTAAATAAACAATTTTTTTTCTACTTTTCTCCAAAAAAATCTTTCTGGAACCTATAGAAAAAGAAAGACTGCTTAAATTTGCTTTCTAAAAAGACCCCATTTGAAAGTTTCCTCCCAAATTTGCCCTAAACCAAGACAACCTGGATCAATAAGCAACAATAAACTCAATGGCACTATGTGCTCCCAGTAGCAGCCAAGCTTGCTAATAACACTGCAAAGGACAGGATAGGTTTGAGGCCTTTTATAAACGTTCAGCTTTATGTTCACATCCTCTAAATAACTCAGAATCACTCTGAAGGACTTTCCATGTAGAAACTCAGTGAAAGTTTCAAATATTATTGTTTCATTCCCATAAATGCCAATATCATCTGGATTGTAAGCTGTAAGATCCCAAGCTTTTCTGTATCCAGGGTGAAATGAAGACTTGCTGGTCCTTCAGAATGTCTTGTCATCCCATGCTTGCTACATGAATGCCTGAATTTTCAGATTCTTAGAAAAAATTGCAGCTAAAACTCCATAAGCTATCTAAAAAAACCAAAACAAAACAAAAAATAAAAAAATCCACCCAAAACAAAACAAAAAAACCCTGATTATTTCACCCTAACTGAAACATTTCAGCCTCTCTATCTTCTGAAGAAAGATCTATAAACTTTTGAGATATATAGATATAGATATTCATTTAGTTTTAGAATGATTGATTCAAAACAAAAAAATCAAAATATCTAGTTTATAAACTGTCAAAATGAACTGTTTCCCATTAGAAAATAGTATTTATGGTGGGGTGGAGCTATTTGCCAAACTTGGCATAACATCACAAATAGCTGCAGTCAATCAAAAAATGTGGTTTTGGATAAATAAGGTATTTGTGTTTTTATTAAAAATTACCCACGGATGTTCTCTACTGATTGCTTAAACCTAGGGTTTATATATATTTTTTCTTTTTTTTTTTTTTTTTGTGATATTGTTCCAGTGCTCTTGGAATTGCTTTGAAGGCTGATGATCTGCATTCTGAGGAAATTTGGCTTTAGTTTTGCACCCTGTTTGTACTTCAAAACACAACAATAAAGGCGTGTCTAAATAAAGCATTTTTTTTCCCAAATAATTTTTTCTGAAGTTTAAACACATAGATGAACAGCTTTAGGTATGGTTTTATACACTATATTTATTCTCAGAGAGCACTTTCCCCATCCTATATGAATTACCTGTTCCTCATTCAGACAGGCTTTTGCTCCCCTCAGGGATCAAGACCCAGCATCCTGAATGGTTGCTGCCCACAGGCTAACGTGTATTATAATTACTGTAGATGGGATGAACCCAAATAACCCCCCTTTAAGCAGATCAACTATTAATGACTTCCTGGAGATTCCAAACTCACTCCCATTAAATATTAATTGTAAAACAACCTATTACCCTACTGAGAGCAAGAATAATACCTCCTTAGTGGCCTCATGCATTCTGATGATAGCTAATTCAAGACTGATGGGAAACAGTGGAGCTCAGTGGAGAACAAAGGTGCACAGTGAGACTTTATGATACCAGTGGCACCACACAGGAACCCGTATGGCTGCAGTTTACTCTGCTGTTATCCACTGATATTGATCTTCACCTCAATATGTAAAGTCACTTGGATGCAAAGTAAGCTTTATATGTAAAGTCAAGGACCCAAAGATCTCCAAAGGACTGAATGCAGAACTTCTGCATACTCAGTCAGTTATTAACTATTAAACTGTCTCCTCTTTCTCTGTTACCCAACTTTTACCAAGTCTTTTATTTTTCATATAAAGTAGACAAATGCAACCTCATGCAGCTCATGAAGTACAGCTAGATTTTGCTGTGAAATGTATGTCTTTACGGAGAGGTAGAAAAATAATCAACTGCCCACAAAACAGCTGTCTAAAATCTTGGCCTGCTCCCTGTCCTGGAGGAAAAGTCTGTGTGGCTGCAGGCACAGCCTCACATACCAGCCCATCATCCCCAGGTGGGGATGTAGCCCTGGGCCCCTGTGCAGGGCCAGCCAGCCCTTCATCCCATCACATCTGCTGGTTTTCCTTCTAGGGCTCCAGTCAATCCTCCCACAGCATCAGTGAGTTTGATATTGCAAGAATCTCAGACTGTGATTGACATCTAGATGCCCCACTGCTTTTGTTTGATGCAGTGTTGATGCCTCTGGTATGTGTGTCCTAGAGAGAGCAGAGGGTTCTGCAAGTTATGTTTGCCATGCTGAGGGAAAGCTTCCATCTGGGTGGGAGACCAGGGTGCCGTGATATCTACTTGGCAAAAACACAGACAAAGAGGAAACAAGAAATAGAGGAGAGATGATAAGTAAGCTTTAGGCGTGAAGCCATTGTAATTGAAAGAAAATACAAAGCACAGCATTACATACACATAGGGATAGTCCTGCATTTTCTTTATACCTTCACTGAATATATGAAGATTGAAGGTAAGGGTTTGAGGAAGGCAGAAGTCAGCCAGCAACAGAAAAGTGGTCTGCTATGACAAAAAAAAATACCTCTTCTCTAAACTAGCAGAATTAACCTCATAATAAATCCACTGTGATGAGCTTAAGGGCTGCAGCACTACAGCTGAGAAACAGTGCACTTGGATATTTTAAGTTGATAAGATTTTGTGGCACCTGGAGGTTGACTCCTCAGCAGTGATGCCAAATGCAGCAGCACTTAACAGTGGGTGCTTCCGACCCACTGGCACCAAGAGTTTATGGTTAAAAATCTTATTGTGTGTTTTCCAAGCCTGCTATTTGATTAATGCACTGGTCTTGCAGTATTGAATGAAGCTGTAAGTGAACTTAAGATGCACTATCTCAAAGGACAGTAGAGTCAAGCTATTTCAAAGCTATTTAACGTAAATAAATAAATAAATATAACCAAGAACTTTTCCTCATGTTTGAAAGTTTCAGAACCAACTTTTCCATATAGACTCTGAACACAATTAGTTCTTTTTTTTTAATCTGTCACTCTAGTTAGACCTAGAATTAGAAATTTCCCAAATATTAGCTGTAAGACCTAGATACCAGGTTTACATAAGGCATGAGAAATGTAGGATTGACCCCTAGAATACGTATTTAAAAGACTTTTAAAAAGCCAGTCTTAAAGTTTCTAGATGAAAATGTAATGAAATAGTGGCATGAGTAAGGGGCGTCAAGCTTCATCAGCAGAAGCCAACCCTTCAGCCTTCCCAAGCAGGGTGAGGAGAGGCCAACTGTGCTAATACACAGAGCCTTTCTCTTGTCAAGGGCAGAAAGGGCTCCTATATACATTTTTCCCTGTGATGGCGGACAGTCCACGCACAGAGCTTCAGACTGTTTGCACCTCAGAGCTTTTCTGTGGGATATTATCCTCCCAGAGAAGCCAAATCCAAGCCAAATCCATAAGGGTTGGGTGCAGTAAAAGGGCTGCAGATTGGCACCCCTTTAGTCACATGCATCTTGTCAGCTTTAAACTCTAGAATTTGATGATATATATTGTGCCAATACTTATTTAATAAAATTATCATTCTGCCAGAGACAGAAAATATCAGGCTGACAGTTCTACACTCAGCTTTACAAAATGAGTGCATGAATTTTTATGCTTGACTGTAAATTGAAATATGTGGGCAAACGCTTTAGACCAGGTTCCTTCTTTATGGTACCCCAGATTTTTGTCATATTAACAATTAACTATTAGGTTATTGTTCACGTCCCTAGGAGCTTTCATTCAAAATCTGGTGCTTCACATATTCAAAAGGCATAGACACAGCATTTTCAGAACAATGCTTTATTTAGGTATCTCTTCTCATGAGTATTTGAAAGCGTGTGTTTATAGAACAAAAGACACAGACTCATAGTTTTTGACCAAATTTGAATTCAATTAATGACTACCAGCTCTTTCTGGGAGAGGATTTCACCTGTTTGCTCACAGCATATTACTAATGCTCTGCATTTCTGACGACTAAGAACCCATCCCACCCCTTCCTGGAGACTTCATTTAGCCTCATTCTAAAACTTGGGAAGAGTAAACTTCTGGTTTAATGGAGATAGAGAATACTTCCCCACAGGGAGACTTTCTGTCTTTCTAGAATTGTGTCTATTCTCTACCTCTGTGGTTTATCCTTCAGCAGTTTATTTTGATATAACTCCTAAAGTCAGATAGTATAAAAGAGGGAATTTAAAAGCATGCAATTTAAAAAATTATTTCTGCAGTTCTTTCATTCTTTCACTTTCCCTTAAAGGACTGCATAAAGTGTTTAATACTTGGTGTTTGTAGAAAGATCACAAGGTCACTTTTTTCTTTTAATAAATCAGAAATTGAAAGAACAGAAAGGTAGATAAGAGAGATAACTTGGTTAAATCATTCGCACAGTCCTCTAAAAATGTGGCTCAATGTGTAATCAATCATTTTTGTCTGATCTTTATTAGTCTCCTGTGGCCTGAGTAAAGTAGAGAAGATAAAACCCCTGGAGTATTATTAGGAGGAATTAATTGATCTTCATGAAGGTCCTATGCACTACAGATATGAGGGTCTTAAAAGTCATGCCAGATGGACGCTTGAGTTGGTGCAAAAGAATCACAGTCAGAATTCTTCCCCATTTCACAGAAAAGGGGACCATTTTCTTCTTACAGATTACATAGACTAATTTTGCTAGAGGGCAGAACCATTCAGGAAATCTGGAATATTCAAGAATTTAGTGCTAGTGCCAGGAGGCTGTGAAGAAAATAATCTGGCTTCACTTCAATCCATGGAAAATGTTTCCAAGATTATATTCTGGTTATTTTGAAAACAAAACAAAACACTTGTTCTTTCAAAAATTTCTCTTCCTGTATGTTAGCTCTTGACTAGTTGAGTTTCAAGGCATAAATATTTATGTTTATTGCATATGAAATGCTCAGTTCAGTTCTTTTACAGCAAGATCAATGCCTCTCTTGTAAAGACTCTGAAGCAGGAATCTATGGATTTAGGAGGATGTTGCCCACTTTAAGAAAAATACATTGGGAGCAATAATCCAGTATCTGATAAAGAAAGTCTCCTGCTGATCCCTCTTCACTGTATGAAGCCCTTGCTTCTGTCCATGGGTAATTTGGTAAACATCCGTAGACTTCACCTGAACAGACTTCACCATATCAAGCATCACAGTTAAACATCAACAGGAACTGATGTTTATTTAATATTCCATAGGAAAAATTACCATCCACTTCAGTCAGGCCAGTCCAGAAACTAAGTGTAGTGGTTTGACCTGGTCTGGAAGCCAGGTGCTCACCAAAACCATTCTATCAATCCCTTTCCCAGCTGCACAGGGCAGAGAAAATATAGCAAAAGATTCATGAGTTGAGATAAGGGCAGGCAGAGGTTACTCACTGATTACTGTCATGGACAAAACTGACTCCACTTGAGAAAATTAGTTGAATTTATTACCTATCAAAATCAGAGTAGGATAATTAGAAGTAAAACAGATCTTAAAACCTTCCCCTAACCCTTCCCTCCTTCATGGGCTTAACTTTATTCCTGGTTGACTGCCTCCTCCCGCTCAGTGGCAAAGGGAGATGAGGAATAAGGATTGTGGTCAGTTCATCACACATTTCTGTCACTGCTTCTGCCTCAGGGGAGAACTCCTCACATCCTTCACCTGCTCCACTGTGTAGTACCTCCCATGAGAGACAGTCCTCCACAAACTTATCCAGTGTGAGTCCTTCCCACAGGTCCCTGAAGTTCTCTGTGGCCTGCTCCAGTGTGGGTCCCTCCAACAGGATGCAGTCCTTCAGGAACAGGCTGCTCTAGTATGGGTTCCCCATGAAGTCGCAAATCCTGCCAGCAAACATGTTCCATCATGGGCTCCTCTCTCCAAGGATTCAGGAGGCTGCTCCAGCATGGGCTTCCCACAGGTCACAGCCTCCTTCAGGCCCCAGCCTCCTCTGGTGTGGGGTCTTCCATGGGCTGCAGGTGATTCTCTGCTCCGCCATGGACCTCCATGGACTGCAGGGAGACAAACTTCAACATGGGCTGCAGGGCTATCTCTGATCCAGCACCTGGAGAACCTCGTCCCTTGCACTCTTCACTGATTTTGGGGCCTGCAGGGATGTTCCTCTTACATATTCTTACTCCTCTCTTCTCTGGCTACAATTACCTCTGCACAATATTTTTTTTCCACCTTCTTAACTGTCTTATCCCTGAAGCTCTACCACTGCTGCTGATGAGCTCAGCCTTGGCCAGTGTTGAGTCCATCTTAGAGTCAGCTGGCATTGGCTCTGCTGGACATAGGGAAGCTTCTGGCAGCTTCTCAGAGGTGCCAGTCCTATATTCTTCCCACTACCAAAACCTTGCTATCCAAGCTCAATACACTAAACAATCTATTTCTCATCCATAGAATATTTTGAGCCAGGGAATGCTTGTGACTTTTCTTCCATTTATTCTGAGTTCTCTGGTGCAGCTCTGCATTTTCTTTTGGGAAACACTGTTAGTCACAATCAAGAAAGCATCACTGTTTAGTCTGTGAAGACTTAGGAAGCTGAAAATATTAAGCAATATTAAGGTCCACAGGACTTCAACCAGGGCTACTTCAGAAACTATGACAAATTTGAAGACTACAGGCTATTGATAAATTAGCAAGATGATTCAGAATCAGCAATAAATAGATTTTAATTTAAATCATACTGACCGTAAGTTTGAAGACAAAAGAAGCATGGAAGTTCAGAAAAATATAATATTCTACAACATATATAACCTGAAAGCAGACAATTATATTCTGTGATTTTATTAAATTGCACAGTAATTTAAAAATACAATTACATTTAAAATGAGCAATTGAAAAGAATAATTATATTTCATTATGTCAGCTGGGTTGCTCAGATGAACACTGTGTACTGCTGGATAGGTGCAGTGGCATAATGTGATCAGTTTAAGAAAATCATGATTAGCAGCCCCATATTCTGGAAGATAATTTATTATTGCTGCTGGCAACGGACATATTTAAAACTCATTAGTTGGAAATGGGGTAGAAACTGGGGCAAAAAATAGATCAAAAGGTAACAGTCACACCTTAAAACACCCTTTTCCAACTTCAATCCACCAAGAAATGGAATTTTTTAGTATTTGATTACATAGCTAAAGATAAGTTGAGCTGCTTTAGAATACCATGATTTGTTAAAGCACCCATTCTGCAGCCCTTTGATCATCTCCGTGGCCCTTCTTTGGATTCTCTTCCATCTCTCTGCATCTTCCTCAAATTGTGTGGACATAGTTAGAGTCATGGAATCATAGAATATCCTGAGTTGGCAGGGACCCACAAGGATCATCAGGTCCAACTCCTGGCCCTGCACAGCAGTAACACCGTGTGCCTGAGAGTATTGTCTGAAAGGTGCTTAGACTCTGCCGGGCTTGGTGCTGTGACCACTGCCCTGGGGAGTCTGTTCCAGTGCCCAGCCACCCTCTGGCTGAAGAACCTTTCTAATATCCAACCTGAACCTTCCCTGACAGCTCCATACCATTCCTTTGGGTCCTGTCACTGGTCACCACAAAGACCTCTGTGAATACTTCCCCTCATGAGAAAGTTGTAGAGAATCATAAGGTCTCCTCTCAGCCTGATAAGGACTGAATAGAGTAGGATGATCATTTCTCTAGGTCTGATAGTAATGCCCCTGTGGATGAAGCCCAGGATCTGATTTGCTTTCCTTGTTACCTTGGTGCACTGCTGACTCATCTGGCTTGCTGTCACCAGGATCCTCATGTCCCTTTCAGCCACACAAATCCTGATCTGTCCTGTTCTCTTTGGTTATTCAGGTGCAGAACTTTGAATTTTGCATTATTCAACTTCATCTATACCTTCACCTCTGTACCTGAGAGTGTGAGCACAGTCTTCCAGCCTGTCCAGGTCTCTCAACTCTCTGTAAGATGCCTCTCCCTTCTGACATATTCACCTCACCATTCATTTTGGGTCATCAGCAAATTCCACCTTTTTATAAAAATTATATATTCTTATATTTGATGTAATACTAATGGAAAGACCTTCAAATGTGTTCTATAGAGGTGACCCAGCTATTAGAAGACAGTAGAAATTTTACATTACCTCCTTTGCACACTTCAAAAATATCTCTCAAGAAAGAGGGATTGAACAAATAGACCAGAAATTCATGTGGTAATATTTCAAATATGCTCCAATTTAGCCTCTAAACCACTTGTAGAATCATTCACATTCTCATAAAGAGCCACCTTGTTGAAAACAGGCTGTGATGAAAGAAGAAAATTTCACTCCCAAACATGCAATTAGAGCTAATGTCAACCTGCAGGTATTTGAATTTCATTAATGGACAGAAAGTGCATAAGTTGTTTTTTAGCTTCTTAACTACATTGACAGAACTTCTTAGAGAAGGATCTCGTGGTTGTATAAATATCTGCATGCACCACATGTGGTAAAATGTGGATGAGTCTAGCTGCACCTTACAAGTCTGAACAATACCCACCTCTCTCCTTCTGATCCATCTCCTCACGGACTCTTCTGCCTGACTGATTTGCTTTTCAGCCTCTCAGTGATTTTTCTTTCTGGGGACAATGGTGTTGCCCAAGACAAAGTTTAAGCACACTATTTCTGATAAATAACATTCACCTTTATGGATATGCTGGTAGTCATTAAAAGTTTTGCATAACTTTTTAACACTTCTGAGAGGCCTTTAAAGGAAATACTGTTTATTCACCATCCTAAAAGTTGTAAAACAGAAAGAAACTTTTCCTGGAGACATCTCTCAAACTTGAAGTGTTGGGCCGAGATCTGTTCTCAGTAATCCAAGGAAAAATCCCTGAGGCTAACATACTTCAAGTTTGCACCATTACAAAACAGATTTGTTTGATGTAAAGAAATCTGTCATCCATTCTATGAAGTTACATTCAATGTAATTCAGAATATATTTGATCAATAGAGCTACAGACCAATGGTGTGTGTCATGATAAAACCAGAATCCACTGAAATAAACTCATTCTTTGTGGCATTTAACTTACGCCATCTGGATGTCAATTCAGAATTCTCTCTCCCAGTGAGTACATTTTCAAGTGGCTTTTGTTTCTAGCAGCTCTAGGAATATACTGTTCCATATCTCAGTACATTTTTTTGTTCAGAATTTCACTTAGGCTGAATTTTCCTTTTAATGTATTGTTACTACTTACATGTCACTTTAACATTGTGTATAATTCTTCATACTCCTTGATATTAATGCATTTGTAGTTGAATTCTCACTGCTTCTATGTTATTTAAAAACTCATGGCTATCAATTTTCAATCTTAAGCAAAAAAAATGGGCATACTTCTTGTCCCAGATCAGATCTTTTCGTACTGTGGAGAGTAGCTGGTGCTTGTGGAAGCATAAAGTACATATGGTTATGACCCTTTTCTTGACAGATGACAGTAATCAGTAGTTTTGAGACTCCTCAAGCTGGAGGTTACCTCTGGGCCACTATATTTTATACTGTTATTATTCATGAATTTGCCTAATACCTTTTTGAACCAATTTATAATTTTGACCTCCTCACAAATTGAGAGTCATCATTTAAATTACATATAGAGGGAAAGAAGTGCTTCATGTCTTTTAAGTGCTGCATTTATTATTTCACTAAGTCTCCTTGTTCCTGACTGTGGCACAAACCAACCACTTCTTTACACTATTAATGTGTTACTGACCTTTATCATGTACAGTGACTTTTTTTTTTTTTTTTAATTAGAAAGTTCCCTACAACTGTAGGGAAGCTTTTCATACTTTGATACTTTTCTTCATCTGAATCTTTTTAAGATGGAAGGACCAGAACACATACAGTAAGTAAATCAGTTCTGTGTTCCAAACTCTTTCCCAGTTCTAATAAATCTGTTTTTTCAGGGCTTCAGTCCTATCTGTAACAATGCATTAGCAGTTACACATCCTGGAATTAAAATGCATCATGCAAGTGACAGACAAGGAAACTTCAAGCTGGAGAAAATACAGGAAAGTTGTCAAAACATTGTAAGCCTCTCTGTGCCAAGGACAGGAAAGTGACAACAGCATGAAAATTAAAATTATTCAGGGCCAGAGTTCCCCTCAGCAGCATTAAGTATGTGTTACAGCTGTAAAGAGATGCAGATATTGTTTCTCAAGAACAGAGACAGAGGAAAGGAATAAATAAAGAGTTTTCACTCTCAGCTGGAATAGAAATGTTGCAAGTAAACATTGAAAACCATGGATCATGTGATTTTACAAAAATTACTAAGATCCTAAACCTGCAAGTCTAAGGAAACTCATTGACAGCAAACTGCCTCATCACTTCCAACAGCCCTGCTCACAGTACAGCAACTACTCACAAACACAAATTTTTGCAGTTTCAGGACAGTTTCTAGATTACTGGCCAATTTTCAGCAGTGAAATAAAACCAGCATTTATCCTACTGCTGCAAGGTGCTGTACCACCACTTAAGACAGCACAACTGACATCAGCACCAGAAGGACCTTGATTTTACCCCATATTGAGTAACCAATAAGATAAAAGTTTATATATTCAGTTCAAAGAGTGGGCCAGGGCGCATATGCTTGATGACATCTTGTTTTACTAATGTCAAATATGCTTATGTGGGACTATGGCTTGTGATTTATGCCTTGTGCTTGACTGCAGAATATGCACCTTTGCTCAGCAATCCACTAGAGAGGAGCCCAAAAGGGTGCTCTGCCTCACTTCCTTCCCTGACCCTGATCAGGGGAAAGGTGTAGATCTGTTGGAAGCTTATTTGTACACAAGCTGTCTTAAGAAAGAAAACACTGTAAAAAAAAGTAGAAAAAACTAGAACCAGTTAAAAAGGTGAATGTGAAATCACCCACTACATCTACCACAGAAGCATGTTATTCTGCACCACTGACAAGAAAATAATGACTCGTAAAGATATCTTCTTATTATGCTATTTTAAAGCAAAAAAAAACCCCCAACAGAAATAATCTTAAATTAATGGAATTGAGCCACAATATCACTATTGTCAGTGCTGTTAGAATAACATTCTACATTTAAAAAAAAAAATCTCATAATCTCAGAAAAATCTTTAGAAATCCTAATTTATGTTGTATAGGAAAGAAAATAAATTCCTTTTTTCTGAGCCTCTCTGTCCAAAATATTTTTAAATCTGATTCCTGTACTTGCAAGGTTCAGGAGGGCCAGGCAGTGAAAGAAATAAAAGGAAACCAGCACATATTTCTTTAAGTGATGTTTTTAAGCCCCCCTCCTTCTTCCCAATTCTTTTTTCTCCATATTCCTTGTCTTGTGACATTTGGCAAGGCAAAGCCTGAAAACTCTATTATTAGTTAGTGAGAAAATGCAGCAAATGGCTTAGATGGCTTAGCTTCCACATTCCCCTTCTCTTACACACAGTGTCATCCTGCAGCTCACCTCCCTTGAGAGGTGGGAGAAGAAATTCTGTGTTTTGAAACTGCTGGTGAGATTGCAGTCAGTGAGGCAGGGAGGGAGTGCAAGTCCATGTGAGGAAGGACAGAAAAAGCAGAGCAATGTAAATGGTGCTCTGGAAGAAGCCTAA
Source organism: Leptocoma aspasia (assembly GCA_013399835.1). NCBI lineage: Eukaryota > Metazoa > Chordata > Aves > Passeriformes > Nectariniidae > Leptocoma > Leptocoma aspasia. The sequence goes on along the minus strand of VXAX01005198.1, from coordinate 896,009 downwards.
TTTACTTGCAATTGGTTGGACTGAGGGTTTGCAAGCATCACAAGGAGATTTCTGAGCAATAGCAGCTAATATATGCTTAGAGACCGCCTACTAAAATTGCATTTCTAGTGCTACTTTTGTCTCTGATTCACTCCTGAAAGGGCAATTTCATTTTCTTTGACATGCCACTGCCAGTGAGTCCTTCGGGGCGCACAAACTGACAGGTAGAGGAAAGATAAAGGCAAAAATACCTCTTTCTCAACAGTATTTCAATAATCCTTTTTCACCTATTTCTCATCGGGCCATCTCTTTTTTTTTTCTCTTTCATATTTGCTGACATAGGTTTTAGAGGTTAAAAAGGAAACTGTGGCAGGAAATCCACCCTGTTAAAGAAAACGCAGTGAAACATAAAGTACTGTTGGAAACAAATATCACTACATAGAAGAAAAACACTTCTATAAGTAGTATAAAAAAGAGAAAATATTTCTACAACAGCAGCCAAGTAATAGGACATTTTCATTCACAATCATTGTGGTTTATCGGAGAGACACATAAACCTCTCCAAAAAAAAAGTCCCAAAACAACCAACACCCAGAAAATGGATTCTTTTTAGCTGTTAAGCTAAAACATATCAGAAAAGTCCTGTGGCAAAGATCTGTCTCCTCTGAAATAAATGAAGTTGCTGTTGTCCCAGTGGAATTTAATTTTTCACATTTATGATTTTCTATGAGTGCTGAGAAAACTTTGGTGCTATTGTTTTGCTCCACAGAACTGAGATGTATGAGAAGATCTTGCTCTCTGCCATTTCCCCGCTTTGTCCAGGTGAGCACAACCTTTCTTACATGAGGTTGCCCAGAGCTGTGGATGACATCTCTGGAAGTGATGCTTAAAGCCAGGTTAAATATAGGGCGTAGCAATCTGGTCTAGTGGAATGTGGGTTGGAACTAGATGAGCATTAAGGTCCCTTTCCAAGCCAGACTATTAGATTTCATGATTTAATATTTTTCACCCAAACACAGTGCTTTCTTGTGTACCAGGTGAGCACTGATATCAATGTTTTATAGTTTAGAGGACATTTTCACAACAGAGTTGAATATGGAAAATACCTTTCATTGTTAACACATTTGTATCAGTGTAATATTAAACGAAAATTCTATCTATTCAGGCACTATTTTCATCCATCTTGTTAATGAGAAATTTCACTTCAGAATTATAAATTAGCCATTTCTTTATGCTTTGGTTTTCATGCTACCAAAATACATTGTCCACTTACATATTTGACAAGAAAATTTTTCCTTTAAAAGAAATCTGAATTATTGGAGCTTCTCTCTGCACTGAATTTTTACTGAATGTCTACAAGTTTAGCCCCTTACTGATAAGTCTCTTAAGGAATGTTCTGATTGTCATTATTCCAGAAGAGGAAGACAGGTATTTGTAGGTGACATACCTGTCACAGGAATGATATTTAAGCTACAGGGTTTTCTTCTACAGGAAATCACTGTTATGATTACTGTCACTTTTGGATTTAAATGCAAGTGTAACCCTTGACTCTCCTTTAGTTCATCAGAAACAAAGGCAAATAAATAAAATCCTATAAACCTCTTTGCCTCAGATTAGAAAAGAAGAGTCCCATTATTTCTATTCTAAGCAGTTAAAGTACATTATATATATCTGAGACCTTATTACTAGAAGACATTTGTGGGAGGTAGAATAAAAGGATGCCTTTTACAGAAACATGAGTGAAAGTTTAACAGGTCCTTTTGGTCCTTTTTGAATCCAAGTATTGGTTTTAAAATCAAGCACAAAAATAACCCAGAAGAGGCAAATGCTTTTCTGTTTGTCTGGGCATAAGCTAACATGAGGATTTATGATTTTTCTGTTATTTTCCAGCAACTTTTTTTGTCATAGTTTCCTGTCCTTCCTTCTTTGCTTGGAAAATGCTATTAACAATTTGTAACATTTCCAAAACACTCTGAAATATTGCTCAGGAATATGATTTTTTCCAGGTCCTTGCTCATTGCCAGTGATTATTTATCCCAAAAGAAAAACCTTTGGAAAAATATTGTCCTTTGAAATTTATTCACCAGACTGAAGACTGTGTTAAACAACACATTCCTCTCCTTCTTCTGAATTTTCCAGATTTAGAAGTGTTAATGTTCAGAAGGAGTAATGACTTAAATTATTATCTATCGCTGCTTCATTGGTAAAATAAGGAATGATATGCATGACATTGCTGTTTTTTCAATCTCTGCATTTTTAAATTTTAAATTCCAAAAGCGCAGCAAAACAAATAAAATTTCAGTGCCAGTTTACAGCTGAGTGTCTCAAAACTGTTCCTGTAGAACTAGGCAACCAAATAGGCATTACCACAGATAAAAGAATCATCCTAAAGATGAGATTGCAGAAGGTAATAAAAAGGAAACAGGACATGATATTATCTTTGAATTACCCATGATTCGCTAACGTTTTACCACAGCGGATATCCTTACAAACTTAATTTTCCTTCATACTACTTCAACAGCAACTGCTGTGCATACACTTCATAAATCACAGTGAAAATGCACTGTAAGAGCAAGCAAGACTCTGCATTGTAAAGATAATTCTGCAATAAGAATCTCTATTCAGACTAGTTTCCTTTTATTTTTGTAAATACCTCTACATTTTCAAGTAGCTACTACAGAGCATGCACACATAAGTAAGCTGAAAATTACTGAAAAAGCATCAACATTAGGGTAAAAGAAAACAAAAGATAATGAAGTCAAGATATTGAATACACTTTAGAATTAACTTTCTACAGAAGAAAGGAAGCCTTAACTGAATGCTCAGTAAAAAAATAATTTCAATAGAATTTGGAGGAGTATTTTCATTTTGTAAATGTTAGTTTTCTCCACTTCATTGATATATTGACATTTCAGTGTTTTTGTTCTTGATTCAGAAGAAAAACACATATGCATAATTTCTCCTAAAATGTAAATTTTAAATATCTCATTTTGAAAATGTGTGTATGCTAAATACATTATGAGAACATTCTTTGGAAACCTTATTCTCAAAATGGGAAAAGTCCCATGTGGAAATGTCATGAACATCTTAGCCAAGCTCCAAAGAATTTTTAATTTTGTCAAAACAGCATTTTCTGTACCAAATGGCACCTTCTGCACTTGCATAGTTTTTATTTTTGTTACAGCATGTCTTAGGACCTTCATTTACTCAAGGTCAATGCAGGACACACACATGCAAGTGTCCTTCACTGAGAGTGTTTATAAACTGAAGAATGTTTTAGAGGAAATTGTCTCATCCCAGTTTTAGAGTTAAAAACGAAGACTAAGTTTTCAAAGATAATACAGGAAGTCTGAGGCAGGATCGGGACTGAAACACACATTTCCTAAGTGTCAATGCAGCTCTTTTTATCACAAGGATGAATTTCTGCCCCATAGACACAGTCAGAGATCCTTATCTTGATGCACAAGCTTGTTTATAAATTCAACCATTCTTTAATATAGAATTAGGTTTGCAATATAGAATTAACGATTGATTACTGCCTACTGTCTCAAATTAAAGCTCATCACAAGTATTTTATTTATTATAAATTGTATGTATTTTATTTAATATAAATTTAGATTTTAGTTTCAACAAAAAAAGTTTCCCATAAGGACGACACTGTGTTTGTACCTGAATGACCTTTCTCTAGAAATGTGAAGATTCATGCCGCACTTCATCACCTGATGCTATTCCATCTTTAACTCTCCTTCATGCCCAACACAGAAAGTACTGAGTTTTTTCTTATCTGTGATACACTGACATTTCCAACCCAATGAAACTGTAGGTGTTGTTTTCACACTGCGTTCTTCCAAACTTTCAAATTTCACTACAGGCAAACCTGTTTCAAGATGTTGCCTGCAGCACTATGTGAACTTGCTGTCAGATCGATTTATTTATGGATGATTGCTGAGTTTCATTCTCTTGAGGTCAATATTTGCTTCATGTACACATATGGATAAGGAGCTGACATATTACCAACATCTTACAGAACTTTTATACTTCTGACAATTATTTTCTTCAGAATTACAAAGCAAGTAAGTTATTGACTTTTAAAAATATACACTTGAAAATGGGGAGAAATAGTAGCAATTAAATCATAGAATAATAGAATATCAGAAAATATCTGGAAGGTACTCACAAGTATCATTGTGTCTAACTCCTGCACAGAAAAAAATCCCAAAATGACATTGTGCGTCTTAGAGTATCGTATAAATGTTTCTTGAACTCTGTCAGAATTGGTGCTGTGATCACTTCCCTGGGGAACCTGTTCCAGGGCCCAGCCCTCCTCTGGGTGAAGAACCTTTTCCTAATACCCAGCCTAAATCTCCCCTGACACAACTTCAGGCCATTCACTTGGATCCTCTCATTGGTCACCAGATGGAAGAGATCAGTGCCTGCCCCTTTGCCTCTCCTCACAGGGAAGGTGTATATGGTGATATAAACAGATAGTTTATATCTGTCTCCCCCAGTCTCCTCTTCTCCAGGCTGAACAAGCCAAGTGACCTCAGACTCTCCTTATACAGATTCCTCTCCAGACCCTTCATGGTCTTAAGTAGCCCTCCTTTGGACATTCTCTAATACCTTTATATCCTTCTTAGCTTGTGGCACAGAGCTGCACTCAGGACTTGAGGTGAAACAGCCCCAGAGCAGAGCAGAGCAGAGCAGAGCAGAGCAGAGCAGAGCAGAGGGGGACAATCTCCTCCCTCAGCTGTCTGGCCATGCTGTGCCTGTTGCTCCCCAGGACACAGAGGCCCCTGATGCACCCCAGCCCTCCTGGCTGCCAGGGCACTGCTGACTCATATTCAGCTTGCCAGCAACCAGCAACTCCCAGGTCACCTTCTGCAGCACTGCTTTCCAGCCTCTCATTCCCCAGACCGACTGTACATCCAGGGTTGCCCCATCCCAGGTGCAGAATCTTGCCCATGCTGCCCAGTCCTCTGATTTGTTGAGGTCTCTCAGGCCTTTCTGCCTTCCTGGGAGTCACCAGCTCCAGTTTTGTACCATTGGCACCCTTCCTTAGTATAGATTCAAGTCCTGTGTCCAAGTCATTTATGGAGCTGTTGAAGAGCACAAGGCTGAGGATGGAGCCCTGTGGAACCCCACTAGTGACAGGTCTCCAGTCTGATGCCACCCCAGTCACTGTAACCCTTTGTGCCTGACCTGTGAGCCAGCTGCTCATCCATCCCATGATGTGTTCATCTAGCTGTGAGCTGGACATTTTCTCCAGAAGAATCCTGCCAGAGATAGTATCAAAAAACTTGGCATCCTTAAAGATGATATCACTTGGCTTCCCTTGATTGAGTAGGTGGGTAATGGTGACATAAAAGGAGAATAAGGTTGTGATAAGCAGGACTTCTCTCTCATGAACCCATGCTGGCTGTGACCAGTGACAATAACTGACAGGCCTGTATTTACCTACAGGTACAGTAGATCATCCTTCTATCCCTTAATGAAAACTGGGAAAACATTCACCACCCTAAATGGTCACTCAGCACAAAAGCTGCACAGCCCTTACAGGGGCTTTACAAGAATCTCCCAGTTTCACAGAGCTGTGTAATAAGTGTCAGAGGGCCACACGATAGAGCACTAAATGACTTCAGTTTACAGCATGCAGCATTCTGACCTCCAGTATGAGTCACAGCAATTTAGGCAGTTTGCTGTGCTAAAGGAAGAAGCTATGAAAGCAATAATGGATGCAAACATAGCCACAGTGATAGTGCTCTGCCATACCTTTCTCTCTGCCCATGCTGGCATCTGTCAGCCTGTTTCAAGTGCTTGTATCTTCCTGTACTAGTTTGCAAGTTTTGAAGAAGCTGGTCATTTGCTTTGCTATTCTTTGCTATTTTGTTTTGCTCTGGCTTTCATCTTCAGTTGAGGTTTAGTCATAAACTGTGTCACTGGGAGGGCATTCACAGTTGTATGAGTCACCACAGTTATTTTAGTGACAACTTCTTCACTATAAAACCTGAACTAGGGGCTGACCCCCTGCCATGGGAAATAATACCAAATTTAGAAGATCATGTTTATTCATATTTGATACATAAAACATTTCTAAGCCTCAACTGTATGACAATATTCCATGTACAGATCCTTATGCACAGCCAGTGAGTGTTCTGACTTTGACTTCATGGGATCAGCACACTCACAATTATACATTATCTGCTCAGTGGGATTACAATGCAATCACCATCTCTGGAAGAAGTCAAAGATCCTGACTAGAGAATACTTAATGCAAAATTATCAAGAAGGTGCTGAGATTTTATGGTGTGTTTTGCATTCTCTGTAGACATCAGAGCTAAAATTTTTTTTACATATAACCAGCATGTCAATTTGAAATACTGAATTAATTCATCTACTGTATTCTTCAGAGCAGTTTGCATCCCTTCAGAGTTGTATTTAATACCATGTCTAAGACGGGAACAAAACAACAGTCCTGTTGAATGCCATGATGCTTTAAATTTTTCACTGCTTGGGCTTCAAAAATGAAGCATCTATGAACTAAATCCTGATGGGATTAGTAGATATAGGGCAATGCTCCCTATAAATTTGAAACCTATATCAAGTTTCAGTACTTGCAGATAAATAACAAAGTACAATTCAAAGAAAACCTGTAATTTATTTAAACACTACATTTGAACACTACTAATGATAGAAATACTAGGCATGTTATAGTAGTAGTCTTTTACTCTACAATTCTGCAGTCTGGTAAAGAACTCATAAATTTTGCCAAATAGATTAATCAATAAGGAAATGTGAAGCTAAGTCTTTGTATAGTATCACATAGACTTATGTAAGAGTCTGTTTCTGTATTCTTCAATCATTAGGGCTAAGCAGATCCCAGAAGCTCAATGTTTGTATTCTATGGGGCTATAGACTAGTTACAATTACATTAGGTAATTTTCCCATTTAGAGAAATGTTTCAATGTTTCAAAAAAATTTTGACTTCTTTTTAGCCTTTAGGACAAAACAAAAGTCTTCAGACTTAGAAAAAAACTCCTGACAAAAAAAAACAAAAACAAAAACAAAAAACCAAAAACAAACCAAAAAGGAAAACAAAACACCACCCAAAACCAAGCAAACTAAAGAAATGAAAAAAAGAGATATATAATCAAAAATGACCCAACTCAGAGCCCTGAGTGTTGCTGTCTTTTAAAGTTGATTGCATTAACACCACACTAACATGGACCTCATTAAAGATAATTTTCAGTTTTCCAGAGAAAGAGATATTTCACCATAACCTCCTAGACAATTACGGTAAAATATTTATACATTTCTCTGACACAGAACAAAAGCACTTGGATTGCTGTGTTCTGTGCTTTGCTGGGGTTTTGTTTTGCTTAAATGAGGCCCTTGCTGTGCCCTAAATTAGCTTCTCAGAAACTTTTATACAGGACAAAGCCTTCTGCTGATCAGGACTCACAGTGACAGAGCAAATAACCATGCAGGAAACCAACTGGGGGAAATTATTGTTCTGAGGGATGTTTGTCTTGGTTTTTCTTTGTGTGTTCTGCCTTGGACTGCAGAACAGGGTTCAAGGAAAAGTAGGTCAAGAGGTTTTTACACCGAGAGGTTTGAGAATTCCCAAATACAGAGGGAAGCAAGACAAAGGCACCCATTCTCAATTTATCTGCATTAAAATGTGTTCCTTACTTGAAAATTGACCTTGGTGGAGAAGCATAAACTTACAAGCAGTTTGTGCAGAAATCTGTACAGTGAATAAACAGAAAAAGGTATCCATAGACCAAAATCCTGTAATTCTTGTTAGCACTGATTTCATTGAGCACAGAATTATGCAAAGGGATCTGATGCTCCAGTGAACTGCACTCTGTAAGGAAAGGGAATTTAGTGGTGATGTTGTGTGTAACCCCAGCCTCTACAGAGGCATATGAAGAACTGATTTATGCAATGGCAGCAGAGAGGGCACTGAGCAGGAGGATAGCTGATGCAAGGAAACAAGACATCAGCAGGCAACCTGGGGAGGGCTGCCAGAGACAAGAGAACTTTTGGGTGCAGGAGAGGAGAATGAGGGTTTAGGGGGGTAAAAGACATGATACTCATGGAGAAAGAGAGGTAAAGGAGCAGAATAAACAGCACAGTCTGTACTATTAGACCAAAAGTCTATCCAGCCTAGTGTCCTACTTCCAAAATTGGCTAAAAAACATGTCTAGGATATTCTTCTGCAAGAGAGGGGACCACAGATAGCTGCACAGACACCCACACTTTTGCCAGAGGGAGCTGAGGTACCTGTAGGTGAGACAGATTCTCTTATTTGAACTGCTCTCTTTGGGAAAGGATCCTCATTTAAGGTTCCAGAATTTCCCCATACCTCTGCTTACAGCCACCATCTCCCCATCTCCCTTGTCTGTGCTTAAAGCTGTTCTTTTCCTTTATCAGTTTGCTGAGGAACTGGATTTATGTGTAAAACTGGCCAAAGACTCTGCCAAGAAAACCTGGCTCTGGACTTTCTTTGCTAGTCCTATGAAAATCTAATCCTTTGCTTTGTTTGACATGAACTGCTTAAGAAACATAAACACAAACATCAAAAGATCAAGAATCTCAGGATATTAGTGAGACCAACTGTCAGGGTGCAGCGCCCCAGTTCCCATGAGGCACTGACAGGTTATCAGTGCCTTGAGCTGAACAAGCCAGGCCTTCATTTCAGCCAGAAGTCAGAAACTTCTGCCAAAACAAAGTTAGGTTTCAAATATGCAATTTTCAAACTGGCAACCATCTTGCAAAGACCTCTACATAAACCTTGCAATGCATTGCTATTGCAAGCATTACCTGTTTTAGAAGATTTCATATCTCTGTCTCTTTTCTTGGAATTCTGGACAGCTTCTGAAAAATTATACTTAAAATGAATTTTTGTCAATACAACTGTTATAGCTTTCTTCCTAATAGATAAGAATAATGATTTTATGAAATGGCTCAGTAAGTGATATTATCTCAAGTTTTAACTGGTTTATTGATGTTACTTTCAATGGAAAAAGTTTCTCCCTATTCAATATTCTTTGAAGTTCTTTAGTAGCAAAACAATTTAATAGCTAAATTTTTTATGAAACGACAGCTTTACCCCTATTCTTATTCTCTTGTTTTTTTTTTTTACACCCATGACTTCTGAGTCTCATCTCTTCTATGAAGGTTTTTTCTCTTGTGGTCCAGTAACACTCCTCTAAATTCTAAAAGGGTGTTTAGGAACTTCAAAGACCCTGGGTTTGTTTTGTTCACCTAGAACCAGTCACTGCATTTCCACTTGTCCCTGATTTGCCATGGGAGGTTCAGGTAAAAGAACGACTTAATAAATGCCCATCTGAAATGTGTACAGTCCCAGAAAAATAAGTCCTATCACCTTGTCACAGCCTTTTGTCCTCTTGCAGCTTCTCTCCATGTCAGCATAACCCTACAGAATTTCACCTACTTTGTCCTTCCTCTCTTGCACAAATGTGCAGTGACCAAGTACAGAGTGGCACAAGACCAGTATTATACTGGCAACAAAATGAAAAGGTTATGTCAAACAGGAATTGATAGCAGAACTGTGAGAAATGTCACCTGCAGAGACTGAGATCAACTTCTTGAACCCTAATCACCTCTTCCCCAGAAACAAAATAAGCACATTATGAGCAAACTTCAAGTCTTGTCTTGCAGTTTGTAGTTCACATAGAAACCAATGATATAGTAATGATAAAGTTTCTGTCTTAAAATAACCTCCAAGTTATCAACCCCAAAGAACTCCCATCTAATAATAGTGCCACTGCAATTATCATTATGTGCACACTATGCAGAATCAATTTAATTGTAGCAAAAGCTCTTGGAAACCCTTTGACCACTGAAAGCTCTATACTGCTGAATACATTTACAGCAAAGCAATTGGTTATATGACAAAATATATAGTTTCATAAAAGCCAACTGCTACATTACAGGACAAATAAGTATTGCTCAAAATCTTTATAAAAGTCCTTGGGATACTCTTTATGTTGCTGGCTGTAAAGTTCACTTTCATATGAGGAAAGTTGGACAAAAGAAAATTAAAGCAGTGCTTAAGAAATTCCTAGATGAATTTTGCAGAAAGGGGAAAACTGCTACAATGTCTTCAAGAAAAATCAAGGATCTTTAGTGGGTTTTTTTTTAAGTCAGCTTCTTACTGACATAGTTAAATTACGATGATGGCAAATAACAGAAATATTTTAGTCTTATTTCAAGTCTTTCTGTATAATTATGACCAGTACAAAGCATTTTGTATCATAACAATCTTTCAGTTCTCAGTGATGAATAGAGCCATGCAATATAATGTCTTGCTTGAACAACATAATGAAAATTATTTCAACAAAAAATAATGGTGCTATGAAATTCATCATGTATACAGACACAAAGAAAATTAGCAGTTCAGGTCCCTCCTCCATCTTTGGTTTACTTTGTGCCTTTGGAAAAAAATACTTGAGGCTACATTCAATAAGGACTTGAAAGCACAGAATTTTGGCTACAAGGCAGATCCCCAGCCCAGGTGAAGTCTTGAACCCACAGTAAGAAATAGAGGCTCCTAGTTGCACGTTTGCACCCATGAGCCTCACATTCCCAATGCTGTGTTGAATATACTGCCTAAAGCAGTCAGTGGGAAATCCCAGGCATAGGACCAAAAATGCAAATGGCTCTTACTATTTCCTAAATACCATGCATGCTCTAGACTGATTTTGAAAATATGACATGCTGGGAAAATAGAACTAATAAATACTGAGAATAGAATACATAGCCTGAATTACTGTGTCTTTCCAGAGGATGACTGTTGGCATCCATCTAACCAAAAGAATCTGCCTTTTAAGACAACAGCTAGTTTTTTAAAGAAATTAAGATATCTTTCCCTTTTTTTCTCTTTTAAAGTGCAGGTTGCGCTTACAAATAAATAAACTTCTTTATTTCCTACTGTGCTTTTTTTTTTAATTGTCTAGTAGTTGGTATGCTTATCCAGGAAGTATGAAAGCCCTAGCTCTAACCAACATCAGCACAAGTCTGAAGAGTGGAACTATTCCACTATTCCTCCTGCACCAGCACCACTGTTAGGCATTCTGCACCGAACCAAGAAGAAAGACCCAGGGAAATCTCACAGCTCTGGTACAGCATTTGCCCTCACCTAGGAGTTGGGTCCTACATTTCTCTCTCATCATGATCTTTCTGTACAGGATGAATAAGCGCATGTGTATGTGAGAACAGAGTCCAAATTTCCTCCTCTGAAAATAATTTTCTAACTTCTGGTACAGAAACAGGCGTTTCCTTGTGCTATCTCTTCCTGACCTCCCAAATCTGGTATTCCTTCCAGCAAACTCCACCAGAAAGACAAGGGAAGTTTTGTCTCTTTTCCCACACTCCAGTATTAGCCTCAGAGGAAAACATTCTCTGAAAAGGTGGGTGTTGTGTCCTTGGGCAGAGCCAAGGCTGGGGAGGGACCTTTTCCTGGGTGAAGCACTTGAGTGGTACCTTTGTGGCAACTGGAAACCTTAAAAAATCATACAGCAGCCCAAAGAGTTCCATGGTGGTGGTAGTTAGGGAGTCGCTGCTGGCACATATTAGGTATACTCAGAGCACACTCCTCAGAGTTTCAGGAGCACATTGGTCTACAGTGAAACAGGTCAGGTAACTACTGGAGTTTCCCATCAAACAAGGAGTCACAGCTAGGAAAGCTACATGGCAACCAGTCAGAGTTTGCTTGCTTAGTCACCATGCTGGAATTCGACATTCAATTCCTATTCTAAACTCCTCAGGACATTTTGAATGAAGTATTTTGTGGTATCTTTGCATGACTGAAAATTTAGGCAATGTTTCTGAAGACTTTCTCAGTCACCTCACCTGTAAGTGAAACTCTAGCTATACAGGCTGAGGAATCAGTAGAAAACCAGATGGCTCAGCAGCAGCAAACCTTCTAAATTCAAAGATACCTTGATTTTTATGATTGGAAGGGACTTAGCAGCTTAGAGAAACATAAGTTACAGAGCAAACTTTCATGCAAGGAAACTTTCATGCAAGGAAAGGTGAGACAAAAGAAGACAATTTAATCAAGTTTAATCAAGAGGACTTAATAGGAAGGAAGATGGAAAACAGGGTACATGGCAAATGATTAACAAGGGGCAGATTGGGTGTTCATCATACAACCAGACTTACATCCTTGCAAGATGTGTGGCAAGAAAGCTTCCAATTAAAGGGAGAAAAAGCTTTCCAAGGGCCTTCATATAATAAATACAGAGATCTAAAAATAAAAAAGAAACTACAATCATTCTGTTCCAAGGAAAAAAAAAAAAAGAAAAGAAAAAAAATTGATTCTGAAGACATTTACATTGTTTCATTATTGTTTTTCCTGATGCTTCCATCTATACTAGAAGAGGTGGCTTTGCAGCCAATATTACACAATAATGTAATAGTATTACATTCTTTCAGAGACTGCAGTAGCTTCTTTGGAAATTACAGGTCACATCTGGACTCACTTTAGTTATAAAGATGGCCCATTAAAAAGTGCATGTGTCATCTGTTTTTCCTCAGGATTGCGTAACACTGTTTCCAATATCTTCTAGTGGCCTATCAGTCTCAATTTTTTTTTCCATAAGGCCTAAGGGATGAAGAGGAACTTCAGTGCAAAGAACAGATTTTAAAACAGTAAATCTAAATTTTCAGGAAAGACATACAGATACATTCAAAAATTCTGATATATATAAAAATGTTTTATTTCCTGCATTAATACATTCAGGCACGTTACAGAAATATATGCATATTTTTAATATTATTTTTAATTTTTGATAGATGCATGGATATGCATCTATCCATGGATGATGCATATCCATCTGTTAATGAAGATCCTGTTTTTGGATGACAAGTTTGTACTGGGATCAAGAACATATATGTTTGATTACCTGGTCAATAAAGAAGTTTAAGGATGCACTAGAAAAATAAGTCAAGCAGATCCAGCTGGATCCCTACAAATCAATGGACTTTGATGGGATTCATCCAAAAATCTTCAAAAATCTGGCTGATGTTATTGCAAAAGCTCTCTTGATTTTTGAGCAGTCTTGGGAATCCAGAGAGGTTCCAGCTGACTGGAAGCTGACAAACATTGTCCCAGTTTTCAAGAAGGGCAAGAAGGAGGATGCTGGAAACCACAGGCCTGTCAGTCTCACTTCAGTGCCTGGTCAGTCCTTATGTCTGCAGAAGAATATTCTGGGAGGTATTGAAAAACACCAGAAAGAGAACTCAGTCGTTGGTCTTTTCAACAGCATTACTCCAACTTAGACACATTTTTCTAAAATGTAAACAAATAAATAATACTTCCTCTTTAAGCCATGTCACTACCCAATTTTCAAATACCTTAATCTTGAGATGAATGGTTGGGGCGAAGTGAGTCAGGAATTCATAAGAAAAACAAAGGCTACACATCGCTCTGATTGTAAATACAGCTTTGCCTTAGTGCTGAAAAAGAAAACAAAGGAGGGAAGATCACACACTGGAGACCAGAGTTGAGTTTTCTGAGGAGAAGGGTAAAATGCACTAAGATTTTATGATTACAAGATAGTACAAAGTCTGGCAACTAGATGTAATAAAAGATGACAAGCCAGGAGATCTAGAAGAATAATATCCCATCATAATGAAGTAAGTAGCAGGGGAAGCAGGAAAGCCTTTGGCAAATCTTACAAATATCTCATTGCAAACAGAGGAAGCACAAAAGGAATGGTGGATGCCTAATACTGTTCAAAAGTTTAAGAAGGATCAAAAGTGTAAGTGTGATTTCCAACTATCAGATGGTTGCAGAAAGCACTTATGTGAGATGCATGCTACATGAAATTTACAAATGTATTATTTGGAAAAGGATGGTTTGTGATTTTGACTTAGAGAATATCATCTTGTACTGATCTCTCCCAGGCTAAACCAAAATAGCAAAATGGTGAAGGGTGAGACAAAGAAGACAGAGTTCTTTTCTGAACAAAAGAAAGGAATGGCTTACACTGCAGTGCTTATTGTGTTCAGCCCTACAGTTTTTCAGCTGGTTTCAGCAAAACATTACATGTATACTTTTGAAATATTTTTTAATGGCACAAAATTGAAGAAATTTATAAAAGCCACTGCAAGAGAAGACAGATTAAAACTGACTAAAGATTCAGAAGGAAAGAGACATTTTTGTTATTCAGAGAAAACCTGATAGAATTTAATGGAACGTCTGCTAACTTTGCAGTTTTAAATATCCTGTAAAGCTGAACACAATGGAAAACACATTGAAAAAGTTCTGAGGGTCAAACACAAAAGGAATCCCAGACATGACTCAAAAATTTTCATTTTATTGGAGATATAGCAACATAAGGAGAAAAATCATCCTTTTCCTGCTTTTCAATACAGCTAACAATAGTGCTCAGTCTGATATTGTCATACACATAAAATTACTCTAATGCAACCAAAATGTAGGTGTGCAAGAGACAAATGCAAGAAGGCATTCATTCAGGCAGATATGTTCTTACGTTGTTCTCACAATAAACTATGTAAAGCAGAAACCTAAATCAAATCTCAGTGGTATCTGAAGGAACAGAACTTCAAAAGCAGTAATGCATCACCATTAATAGTTTCTTCTTGCTAGAAAACCTAGATATTGGCTACCAGCATATATGTTCACTCCAATCATGAGGGATGACAGTAAAGTCTGCATTAAACATCTCTGATCACTCAGAAAAATGTATCACATTTAAATTTTTTGACCCATGAATTATCATTCCCTGTGTCCTAACTGGCTCCAGTACCATTTCTTTCATGGTGTACTTTCTCATATAAAAATTGAGCCATTCATTAAATTTGATACTACAACTTAGGTCTCTAGACCTTGTTGTATTTTCACTTTCCTTCCTGAATCACTCTAAAGGTTCTACTACAACACATTATTGAAAGCTGGAGCTTCAGGTTAATAATTTTCTTGTTAGGTGGGTTGGTTTTCTTTGGTTTTTTGTTTTGTTTCATTTTTGAATAATATGTATAGGTACAAATTGTCAGCTCCACACAGGATTCTATCGTATATAAGTTCGTAGCACAAAAAAAACTCTAAGATCCTTTTCAAAACCTCCTTCACATTATGGTCCTTTAGGCTGATGGCACCCAATGATCTTCCCTCCACAGCCTTTACAACTCACCTAACTTTCTTGTATCTGTCTTGCAACAAAACCAAACCATGCTTCTACTTCTGTCTCATGTCAGAGCACTGCACTAGGGTACAAGAAATTACATCTCTTTCTCACCTGCAAACATGTCTCTCTTAATCAGCTCAATCACCTAAGGTTTATCTCTTTCAAAATATTCAATTCTTTCTTTTCATGCCTAAAGCAATTCAAAATTGAAAAATGCAAAATTTTCCTCATTCCCCACTCTTAAATCTTGATATTCCCATTAAATTGCATGACATTTTCTGTATACATGCAATCACCTTAAGAGTTCTAATGTGCTGCAGGTACAAGCTCTGTACTTGTATCATGGGAAGACATTTTGAGTGTATGCACAGAATTATGGCTTTAAAAATTACAGGCTGGAAATACTGCCTTATTTCTCACTCTCTCCTGCTTCTACAAACACAGGAGTCTGCTGTACTTGCCTGAATGTGGTTCTGAATGCTGATCAGCCCCCACTTAAAGAATTTTTTTTTTTTTTTTGTGATAAGACTTATCATAACTTAAGCGTTCAGTAGCTTGGGGCCTGTCCTCAAAGTAGCCATATATGGGGTGGGTTTTACCTTGTAAATATAAATTCATAGAGATCTTAAAACAAGACCTGCTTGTTTCAAGCCAAATGAAACCTGAGTGCTTAGACATTCACTCAGATCTGCAAGAACTTTCTTGTGCTGAATGTGCCATTTTGCTTTTGGGGCAGACTTTTGTAGCAGTAGAGAGAGTTTCACATATAATGTGCCTAAATAGGAGATGACAATTTACACAAAACAAAACTGGGAAACTTCATAACCCAAATGGTAAGCCTTAAACTTGCTCTATCATGCTGTGTAAAGTTAAGATTCACTAATGACATCAGACTTTGCTCTGCTGGAAAGAAAGTAGAAGTAGAAAGTACTGGAGTGAATATTAGTAGAAATACAGTAGTTGCAAAAGCTCTCTGGATACATCAGACAAAATCTCATGTCATTCTTTTCATTGCTGATGTCCCTGACAGTTTAGGCCATCAGAGAACATAACTCTTGCTACTGCACTTGGATTGGATTCTACAGCCCAAACTTGCTCCAGTGTTGCTCATCACACCTAATGTCATAGCTCTTGGAAATGCTAAATATTTGTCCAAATATCTCCCAGCACATCCAGTTCTTCATCTGGACACTGTCAAGTGATATTATATGCAGATGAGAGAAATTGCTTCAGTGGTAATTCTGAAATTTTTGTATTTGACCTACCTGATTTCAGTGGAAATTCAGAAAGTGGTAGGTCAAATACTTCTTTAAAAAGTCTTTTAGCAATGGTAAATCAACAAATTGGAACGGAATCTTAATAAAAATGAAGAAAACACACAGATATGGTAATGACAATCAAACCTGTTAACAGCCTTTGGCCAAACTCTCTGTGATGTGAACATAAGAAAAAAAAATATGTGCTCCAAAGAAAGAAAACAGAAAATATTTACTGTGACTCTCAGGATGGAGATGCCCATACCACTCACAAGAAAACAACCTGACATCATTCCAGGCTGCAGTTGATCCAGCACAAGAAGCCAGGAAAGCATTTCAGTCTATAGTCTCACACTTTTAAAGCTTACTTTGAGACAAAATGAGGTGGTGTGGTTAGAATATAACCACATAATATATTTGAGATTATATTTGAGATTAGAGGGGCCCACGCTCTAAATCTGGCATTGTTTCTGCATCATTTCATTGACTTCAGCTCACATCTCTGTGCCTTCAGTAAAATACAGACACTGAGTACCTTTGAAATCTGCTGATTAAAAGGGTTTTTTAAAGACAACAGAATTATTCTGCTAAGTTAAACCTGTGCCTTGCATTTATCTTACAGCTTCCCTTGACTGACAGCTTCTTTGCTCTCAGCTGCCAGGAAATTTTGACCCTTCTCATTGCAGCACACCCATTCTCTTGAGGACACTCCAAGTGCCTGCCAGCCCTCTTCCCTTGCAGCTCAGAGTGAAGACACTCAAACATTCAATATTGCATGAAAACAAGTGCACAAGTCATGATGCAGCCAATTCCACATGGGGAAAAAAGGCACATTTTGGGAGGGGCCCTTCCAGCAATAACATTCAGAGGTTGTTAGTAGTATGCCTTGGGTTGAAAACACTAGATTCCTTGAATTATTAAAGAGATCAGATACTTCTAAGCAGTAAGATGGATGCAGAAAAGCAGTATGGACTACAATTTCCTGTTTGGAAATAGCATCTTTATTCCATTGGAGTCTAGATTTTTCTTATAATTATTTTCCTGATAGTCATTCATCAGTAGCCTGACAAATAATGTTGGAAGTTTAGCATCTCACTTTCCATTGATTTGAAGTGCAAAGGGACACAGATTAGAAAAAGTAGGAAGGTCTTTGACTCCTCTCTCTTTCATTCAAAGGCAAGTGGCAATGCATCTAAAAAAGGGTTGATATTGCAAATGTCATAACCCTTACCACAAAGAGGACAAATGATTGAGAGCAGAAACTTAGCTTAACAGCTCCAGAAAATTATAAAAACCCACTTGTTTTTTCAAGTGCAACCATTCCAGAAAAGTCTTGCCACAAATCTATTTGCCATGTTCTATTAAGTTGCCTGGGCATCATGAGTATGACATTATCCCCATTTTTATTCCTAGAGTTTAAAATTAAAAGTAATTGAAAATAATCTAAGACCAAAAGCCTCCCAGTCTGTAGAAAATGCACAATGTTTTAATTAACATTTTTGAATTCTGATCACATTCCCTTTTCAAGGAAGATAAATCCCCATTTTATTAGTTTTGCTGACTTTATTTAAAAATGAATAGTGGACTTCAAGTGCAGAGCTAGATACCCAGCTCTCACTAGCTTTTACATGCTATTTCAGTGGCCTTTCTGGATCCGATATGTGCACTTCTGAAATGTTTATTCATGAGATTAACCCTTAACCCTCACCCCAAAGCATTAATTTAATGAAATTAAACATCTGACTAGGACCACAGCCTAGCCAACTATGCAGAATTAAGTCTAAGCAAAGTTTGTTACCCAACTGATAAGGCCTGACTTCCTTTTGTGTTAAGAAGCTGAATTGTTCTTAACTCAGAAACTGACTTAAATTTAGATAAAACATGCTGGCAATCTATTGGCTGAATCAGACACTTTCCTGTTTCAATCTCATATACATCTCTTCTTCTATAACAGAACCCTGCCAAATCCCTTCAACCATATGTTCCTTGAGCATTTCTTTACTTTAGGAAGTAACAGATGCCTGCTCTGGGGGGAAAAATCAATTTATTTCTGTAACTTGGTTCCAGTAATGTAACAGATTTATTTTGTTTTAAGGAAAGGGCAACCAACCCTGAAAGGATGCTTCTTTTACCTTTAAGAAATATTACATAAGTGGTTTGTACTGAATAATTTATGAGCTTATACAGAAGAGTTATTCAAAATAGCTCAAACTGTACATTCATCATAACCTTTTTCTTCAGTTTTCCACTAATTAATGCTTCTGAAAATTCCTAATTTTAAGTTTCACGAAACATGCATGTTTAGAAAAGTATCTCATTTTATGTTCGCAATGAAATATACATGAACCATTTTATGAATTTTAATGAATCTTTATTAACTTTGGTCAGTTAACATTATTCATTAACAATTCATAAACACTTCAACCTACCCCTATTATGCAGCATTATGAACTCTTATGAGAGTGTTTGATACAAAACAGTCGTGATAACAATTTTGAAATAGAGAGAAAAAGAAATCAAAAAGCTTCTTCATATGCCAACAACGTAGTTTTCTCAAATTAAAATTTCAACAGGTTCATAGATACTATTCAAGTAGGTCTGCAAGGATCTAGTCATGTCTGACTTCAGATCCCAGATAGTGCTACTATATCAACTTGGAACATATCCCATCTAGAAGTCACTGAATTCACCTAAACTAGGTCCACTGTAAAATGCAATACGAGATTATGTTGTTCATACTGGAAAAAGTAATTTTCTGCATACCACTTAATGACATTGGATTTTTCTAGGTAAGAGTGTTGGGATTTGACTTCTAAAAGTATTTACAAAAGGAGTAAAGGTTAAAAAAGGGGAAAGAATTCTTCTTTTGTATTAGGTGTGCATAAATTTTGCAGTCACAACCAATTCAGCCTTTGGAAGCTCTTTGTATGGTTTTCTGGAAAACTGGCTGTATCCATGCCCTTTTTATGCTTTTGTTATACTCACTTCCCCAATACTTGCAGAAGTCAAACATGACTACTTTTTCTCTAGAGAAGAGCAAAGCTCCTTAATGTTACTCATAAAGCAGGTACACATGCTGTGCATATGAACCAAATTTTCCTACAGCTAAATGTTAAAGACCTGAGCTGCTAGATTGCCATTTCCCAGAGAGGAAAGGGCCAGCCTGACACAGGCATGTAGCTGGGAAGTTATCTTGAGCAGCAACAAATGCAGCTCTGTGGGTGGGAGCTGTGTCTCAGCCTCCAAGGGCTCTCATTATTCCCCTCCTCTCAGCACCTGGGATTTTCTGAACACCATTACCAAGTGTCTAATTAACACAGGTGTTTCAGGGATGTGACTTTCACTGCTGCCCTGTGTCAGGCATTTGAACACAAAACTGACCTTGATGGGTTTCTACCTGTACATTACTCACCCGATTCGATGGATGAATCTGCAGCAGATGGATTTGCAGCCGAATGCCCAGCTGCCCAAACTCTCTCTGTGATCCTTCTCTAGGCCAGAAAAGCATGTACTAAACAAGAGCAGCTGAGCTATGCACTGCCTTTGAAATCTGTCACAGCAAAGAATTTCACCAAACCATTTTTATTGTCAGAGGTGAAAGAAATTGGGAGAAAGTGGCATTGTGCTGATAAGAGCACATGAAGTATACAAGAAAATACAATTTGTTGAGGATGCAGGTAGATGAAAAACATCCCCATTGACAGAATGAGTTCTGTGGGCACTTTTTACTTTTTGTCAGGACTCTCAATCTGATTGATCAATAATGTGCATGTTTTAAACTACTCCAATCCATTCTATACTCAACATTTTAAAATCAATTCTTTGGTGTTTTCCTTAGACAACATGCCACAATTCACTCTCCTGTGCCTAATCCATCCACAAAATGCATTTTGTCAAACTATTCAATTCTCTCCCTTGAATGAAGCACATTCCATCAAACCAAGATGTCTGTTCTTACAAGAGAATGAATTCTGTCTAATGTAATAAGCAGTATATGAAGAGAGGCATTTCATCTAACATATATGTTTAACAAAATGAATAACTCCTTGTTTGGCAAGACATATTTTATATTCTCTATGAATTTTAAAATATTGCACCTCTGTAAATCGGCAAATGAATCCTACACAGCTTTTGAACAGAGCAACTGCTGTATACAAAATCTTCTCTCTTTAGAAAATTTGGAAACAGGAATGCTGGATATTAACTAGCTTCATGCTTTGTAAACTTGAATGAAACTACTGAAAATTTGTTCTGGTTTTTACTCTTAAAAGGTTTATAGTTATTAACCGTTACAGAGGGAACTGAGTAGAGGCAGCTACAGCAGCTGTGATATACTGAGAATTCCTTTAAATATGCTTCTCACTTTCCCACTGCTTATTATTAGGTAATGAAAATCTCTTTATTCCCTACTAAAATCCCAGAAACCAAACCCAATTCTTTTGAAAAGAATGAAAATTAAATACGACCTTAAAGACACACATTAACATTCCTGACATCTGGTCCAGTTGTCTGATTTTGCTTTATGCCAGGGATGTTCCAGGGATTGCAATGAACATTGAAATTGCAACTGACATGTCATTTGTACTCTTCCTCTTTCTGCCATGTGAATAATTCTTACCAGAGCTTTTCTATGTGAAAAGTTTGGACAGGAAATGTATGCACATGTACTGCTTGGGTTAAAGGTTTTAGCAGTAAAAGCTTCATCTGACTGCATTACTTCACCATTATCATCACAAGTTATTGTAAAAAAAGATACAGAAAATGTTTATCCTAACACTCTATACTACTTACTTCATTATATATGTCACATTTTACATTACCATAACTACTTCAAGTATTATAATTTAGGCCGAACTTCTATTTCTTGCAATGTTTTTTTGAAACATTATACTTGGGCTATTATTTGGACTTGCCCAAAAACATAAAAATAACCAGACTCCCTTATAGGACCTAAGAGATTGAAAGCTTATAACCTTTACCAGAGCAGAGGTTCATATGTGGTCTTGGAGGTGACTCACTAAAAGCACTGATTGGTGATAAAAACCTAACACCTCAGAAAGAAGACAAACAAGTGCAATGCTGAGGGGGAAGCAGCAGAAAATCATCTGATTGAGCACTGGAAAATGACCTTGAGAAAAACTGTGGGGGAATACCAGAGATGAGCAGTATCTGAAAAGGAGGTGGCAACTATAGAAAAATAAACTTCCCTGTGAGAAATCTGATTAGGAAAACAGATTTCTACAGTCTTGATAAAAATGAATATTTGTTTTCTCCTCTTATTCCACTATATGGCCTTGAATTTTGGCTAAAATCTTCAACATAAAAATGTAATTGACTTTTATAATTCCATTTTTCTCGAGAATAAACCAAAAAATGTTCTCCCACATACCACCTGCAAACCCAGCTGATTTAATTATTCTGACTAACTACACATCTGGCAAAACCCAGCATGCTTTCCCCAGTAAAAGCCAAGAGATTTTTCAAAAATATGATATTCAACACCTTTTCAGAGCAAACAGCAAATCAGACCACATATGCATATTTATGTATATACATGTATGTATTGGCAGGGGAAAATACTTGATATTATAACATTATTCATGTCTTAAAACAAACTTAATGATACAGAGAGAAATCTTGCCTACGTTTTAAGGTGAGAGAAAAATAGTGAAAGAGCAGGTAAGGCACATGGAGTGTGTGAGGCACACTGGGAGCAGAAGAGCATCCTTGTGAGGATGCAGGCACTGGGAGCTGACTCTGGCATTTGGAAGTGCAGGAGATGATGTGAAATGCTGGGATTGCAGTCACTGGCTTCAGAAGCCCCATTGCCTGCAGGAGCCAGGGCTGACCAAGCTCCATGCATCCCATGGAGCACTGTTTACCTCTCTGCAGGATCTGCTCCCTTCTATGCATATGTTTCACACAGAAGTGCTGAAATAAAATGGTCAGTTCACCTACCTGGTACTTAACTAACTCAAAAGATGGTCAGAAAGTTTAGTTCAGGAAGTACTTTGAAAGCCCAGGATGAAAGATGTGCTCTCTGGTGAGTACAGTGAACCACCTTCCCTCTACCCTTTAATAGAAACCTGTGTTGAAAAGCTCTTCACCTCACAAATGAATTTGAATTGCTGACAAATGCATGAAAATTAGTGCTTCATCAATTGTATTTGCCATATTTTCAGCTTGCAGAATTTTGCATGGCAAAGTCTCTTCAACATAAACACAGAAAGGGAACAGATCACAAAAAAATAGGAGTTCTCTGATTTTCCTCAACAGAATTTTACAAAGAAATACTTAAAAAAAAAAAAAGGAATATAAGGATGTGCTCACTCTAGTCAAAAAGATGTTTTCCTTCAAAAGGGTTTTAAAGAAATAGTAATTCCCAATTATTGTATCTAAGTGTTATGCTGAGAAATTGAAAGCTCATGATTTAGCCTGTATGTGCCCAGTAGAGTGGATTAGGACTATACAATATAACCAGGTTTCACAGAAATTTACAATACAGCCCTGGCTGGTAGGATTTTATGAGTCATATCTTTTTAAATCTCAACTGCAGCACAACCTCCTCTCCAGTTCATAAATACATAATCATTCCTTACATGTGTCTCCATTTACTCAAAGATACTGTACAAATATATTGGATCTATAATACCATTACTGGTTTGTAATGCAGTTTCTGAAACAAAGTTTAGCTGGAAGCCAGGAAGTGAACCCACATGCCTAACCAATCTTCAGTGAGCTATTGTTTAAGATATTCTGAGTCAAAGATTTCTGATTTTGTTAAAGCAAAAGAAGATTTGTACAGAAAGATTCCCAAACAAGGACTGTGTCTCAGATCTGACAGAGTCTTACGGGAGGGAATGTGACCTGTGCTCTGATACGCTCTTGACTCTGGTCAAAGGCAGAACTCCCCCTGGCTTCAGGCTGTAAAATCTTGCTCTTTTCTGTCAGCAACACAGTTTGTTATAAGAGGAACCTCCACCACGCCAGAGGAAGATTTATCCACGTGTACAAGCAGCCTGATGTTGTCCAAAGAAAAAGCTGGTCTGCTAGTTTTTGGCCTTTTTATTTGTTAAACTCAAGGCAGACGTTACTGCTGTGAAAGAAAGCTGGGTATACACTTTCAATAAATTTAAGCAGTAAAGTTATGAAATGAATATGTCTTCAGCTGAGCAGAATATTCTAGCATGGAAGCCTTGCATGGAAATTTAACAATGGACTATTTCAGCTGTTAGTAACAATTATTTTCAATAGATTACTTTGGACTTCAGAATTTGACTGAAGCAGGAATTGAGTCTCATGACTCTAAGGGGGATATTTTGAGTCTTTTTATCACATATTTAGGATTCTGGTTGAATAAAACCTTTCTTCTTTTTAGTCAAAATTTTAGTCAATGGTCTCAAAAATTCCAACCAGCACAAAATTTTTACATGGCAATTAGCATAAAATGGAAGTTAGGATACCAGATCTGGAAGTGTATACTCAGTTTAATTGTTTCCTTTCTGCATTTGAATTTAGGAAATTTATGAGCTTGTTAGGTGGTTGTCACTCACGGAATAAAAGAAAAAATCCCTATTTTCTTCACTTCAAAACCATTTTGTTTTGCAAAAAATATAGTTCAAAAATACCAGGGGTCACCTGTTTTACTTTGGAGGGGCATGAAAGTATTATTTTTAAAGATTGTCCTGCAGAAGTGTGGTAAGGCCTGTCCTTCATTTCTCCCTGCTTAGGGAGTCACAGGACAGCGGTCAAATAATTATGCTTGATACAGTTTGAGGTAAGCACTGCAGTGTCAAAAATACTTAAATACTGATTTTAAACCAAATTTTCACACCCTTTCTCTGAATGGCCAGACTCTTGATTGGTCACATTTACACACTTTATCTCGAGAAGCACTTCATTCAGTGAGAATTTACATCAGCTGAGGATCTGAAGGTGGTCAACTCACAAAACTTTACAATAACCATTGTCTGAGAAGTAAGCTTGATCTCATATCTGTACTAAATTAGAAAAAGAGTAGATTTTAACTTAGATCTGTAGCTTCCTGTTGGATATTCTAACCACTGGACTATGAAAAAAAATCACATTAAAACAAATGTATAGATGATAATTCAGCCCATATTTGCAAATACATCCAAATCGTCTATCACTGGGACATAAAACTGGCACACAAAATATATGTGCAGATATTTGCATATGCCAACACCTGACAACACAATTCTCAAGTGAAGGCATTGGTGGGATTTTTTTGCAGCTTCTGAGGGCTTGAGTATCTTTTCTGCTGTAATTTCTTTTCCCTTGAATTATATTTATAATTAGACCTGGAAAAGAATGTAAGGGATGGATGCAAACTATTGCAAATATTAGATAGTGGTCATTTTCCTTTTTGAGACAATGTCTGTAAATACACACAACAGTGCACAGAATGTTTTCATGATATAACCATTGTTCAGTTTCTGTGTGGATACAATTAATAAACAAGTACAAAAGTCTTTTCTCCCACCAGGAACTCCACTAGCCTTGATTTCCTAAATAGTATTTAGCTGAAATTATTACAGAGTACAGTAGAGAGAAGTAGACAACGTGTAGGCACAAAGGAGGCCGTGACCCTTTTCCACAGGCAGCCTGAGCATGATAAAGTGGTTGCTTTAAACATTGAGAGCATCAGGAGCAGCAGCAGCAATGAGCTGGGTACCCTACCAGCACACCAAGCACAGGAAGAGCCCCTGATCCACCCAAAATGCCCAGCCTGTGCAGAGCTGCTTCAGTGACAGCTGATGACTAAGCAGATAAGATGACTACACTGACTAATGTGTTGTCTAAACATATAGAAGGAAGAGGAAAATTGAGATGTTTTTACAAAAGGGCTCCTGTCAATAAGTCTTATTTTTAACAAAAAAGAGTCACCTCTCCAGAGTTTCACACTAAAATTCAGGAGTTTCATGTAGAGGTGGCCTTTTTCCTCTCATCCTAAACATGAAGAACAACAAAATTCAAAGTCATAAGTATTACTGAGTCAAGGTGAGCCCATATAAAGGTTTGATTTTCTTAAAAAGAAGAAGAAAAAGAATATCAAATGTTAATAACACTTATGAACTAGCAGAAGAGATACAGAAAGTAAAAGTTAGCTGTAAAATTGCTACTTCAGGGCTGTAGCACTTATATTGTGCAAAATATAAAGGACAATTACCAAGCCTTCCTGGAAAAAAGTAGTGGGAATAACTCTTTAAGATGGAAGGGTAAGTATATAACAGGCAATTATGGGAAGATGGTTAGGATGAAATAGTTTTGTGATACAAGATTCTGCTAGATGTTATTTCTGAATTTATCCACAGAAAATTGTATGTCAGTAATTTTTCCCTTCTTTAGTATGTTTTTAATACCTTTTATGAAAAGCAATTCTGAAAAGTTCTCTTCCCAATTCAATAATTTTTAATGTCAAAATATAGAATTTATTGCACGATATCAAACCTATCAAATTTGTTTCAGCTTATTTTCTAATAAGGTTGTGGATGATACAGTTTACACAAAAATTTATGCTTTTAAATTTGTTCATCCACCCCATTTGTACATACAAAGAATTTTCCAAATGTGAAGATTACTGCATTATATTTCACTATGTATATTGCAACAGTACTTATTAGACTTCCTGCTAAAGTAAGTAAAAAAAATTCATGTTCAAGCATAACACACAATAAATGATGCTCCCCTACAGGAATTCAGTATACAGAAAGATGTTGGATGGAGGAAATCTCTTATACCTGTTAAGAGTGCATTAACACAGAAAAAAACTTACATTCATTATATATCAATTACTGCCTATGTTTGTAGATTATATGTACGTAAAAATTGTCCTTTAACACAAAAAAAAGCACTGCAGCACTATTTTGTAAGGCATTAACTTTTCTGGTAAATTCTTCTATGAAGATTCTTCAAGATGAATCTGGGTCAAATCACATCAAAATTACTGTCACCTTTTCCCAAGCTATCAAAAGTGTGAAATAAAAAAGGCTAACACTATGTCACTCAAAACCATTCGAAAAGGTTACTGGGATAAAGTTCTGTAACCTGTTACAACCAGGTTCAAGTTAATCAATTTTAATTCCATTGACTTGAAATAGGACATTCCAGAACCAGATTTGAACCTTCATTTCCTTCTATCTTGAATATCTGATTGTTAGTTTTGCCCTCACAAATACAGTACTATCTAGTGACTCCTTTATGCTTGATACCATAAAGATAATAACAGTCACTACAAATAACAATCCCTCCCTTTTTTCCAGCCTACAGGAGACACAGTTTATTTATATTATGTAGGTTTTTACAGTTGTTTCTCTGTGTGTAGAAGAGAAAACTGTGTGTGAAACATTATTACGGAGGAAATTAACTGGAAGACAACTACACAATTAGCTCTCAAATATTTAAGCCAGTAGTTAATAGTGTACATTGTGTGGGTCAGAAATGTCCATTGACTAATGCAGATTCTGGTGAGACCATAAGCCCGAAGTTCCTCATGACAATCTGGCAGCAGCCTTTCCTACAAGCTTCATCAGAAAAACAAAAATAAAATTAGGACATAAGTATGGCTTTTCTCAGTAGCTGCTTATTAGTCAACACAAAGTATTTTTCAGAATACTGTGAAATATTGGGCAAAACTTTCTCAAGAAGTTGATGACCTTTATAGGAATTGGTGAAAACTGTCTTCAGGAACTAGTGTCTAGGAAAGATTCCCTCTTAAATAGATCAAAGATCAAGTTAGGAGTTCATATTATTGATCTTATGAAAATTGTTCCCTTATTTTTATCACATATTTATAAAAATTGAATCTGTGCATTTCTTATCTCTAATATTATGTCACCCAGCATGTTTAGGCAAAGCAGATACTGTGATAACATCTTTACACAGTAGAAAGGGAGTGAATAATTACAACCCATCAGACAGAATATAAGCATTCAAGTATCAAGTGTCATAAAGTGGGATTAAAATTTCATGTGATTAAGAGCAAATTGGATTTAAAATGTTTTTAAAAGAGACACATTTTTTTTCCAATTGGAACTTTATAGCTTGTATATTAATACACATGCACCTACAAAGAAAAGAAAAGCTAAAATAACTCATGGGAGAAATAACTGTGGGAAGACATGAGAGAAGAGTCCAGACACAGATGGTTGCAGCCTGTATTTATTCTCAAGGAAATATCACAAGGCAGCCCATACAATGCTGACGAAATAAATAGCGTGTTTGGATGCTAGCGTATACTGTGTTTAAAAAGATCATCCATCCTGTCAGAAACAGAAATTTTATATAGAGGAAATATGGAGGCTGCAATTTGTGTGCAACCTCTGCTCCCTCCCTTCCTTTCTCTGAAATGCCAGGCAGAGATAACAGCAGCCGTGTTGGCTGTGCATAGATAGATGCAACCAGGACTACTAATGCTAAAGAGGATAAAATTCCTCTTTGTGCAGTTCCAGCTACATAATCTTCTTCCCGTCCCTGTCATTGGCATCTATTTGTTTTTGTCCCAGGTTCAGTCACTCGGTCCCTGCTGTCAGACCTACACCCGTTTCCATCTGAGCTGTCCCAGCTCCAGGAGCTGTACCACGGGAACGCCCTCCCGGTGCCACCACACCCAGCAGGGAGCACAGATCCTTTCCTGCTTTATGACCTCCTTTTGTTTCCAAACTGAGACTTCCCCCTCAGAATAATTCCTCTTACTTTTGTTTTAACTGACGTAGTGCATGTATTCCTATTAAAAAGTGGAAAGAAACTACAAAAATCTTGAAGAATATTAGACCTCTTTAATCTTTAGAAATCTTCTTTTTCTACAGTAAAAAAAAAATTAAATATTTTCCTGGTCTTTTTCATTAAATATTTTCCTGGTCTTTTTCATTAAATATTATCACTTTTTACTTTTATTCCTTTGTTTAAAAAAATTGTTTGTATGCACAAATCCACTATTAAAAGCTTTATAGCATGTGAATGGTATCATAATGGATTTACCCAATTATATTTATTTTGTACACTTTTAGAGATGAGGAGATTGGTTTTTTGTTCCTGAAAAAACAAAAAAAAACCAACCAAACAAAAAACTATCAAAAAAACCCCACAAAAAACCAACCACACCAAGCAAACCAACAAACAAACAAACAGAAATAAAACCCACCAAAAAACATCAAAACACAAAACCCAAAACCAACCCAAAAAATCCCAACCACAAGAAATGAGCAGTGTTATTTTAGTCCTGATCAGTTATCTAAGGTATAGCAAAACATAATTTCAATATGAAAATGAAAGGTACAGTTAAAATTATTACTTCCTTTCTCTTCCTGTTTGTAAAATCAACTTAGAAGTGATTTTTTTCACGTTTTTAGGGCATATGATAGCTAAAGAATCTTATCACAGCTTCAAAGCACATAATGCTAACAGAACAGTGTTCTAAGGAAAATATTAGGCTTTTTGAACACTTAATATATGATAATAAGGATATATTATGGAACATGTTATTCTTATTTGTGTATTTTAATAATTACATCCTCAGCTGTGTAGCTTGTTAAAACTCCTTAATACTCTATCATAAAAGTTAGCAAAGTGAAGCAGTCTACTTTTGCCACACAAAAAAACAAAAAAAAGCCAAAAAAAAAAAAAAAAAGCCCAGAAAATTTCTTGGGAAACTACACAAAAGTCTTTAAGTGGTTTTGTGTTGAAGAAAACCCACACTTACTCTGAGACACTAAACATACAGTCAAAGGTCATCTTGGAGTATTCGTCTAAGAAAGCTCTTTGGGTCTGGTCCAAAACATTTTTGCAAGTGACAGTGTACTTAGGAATTCAAGTTGTATGGATCTTAGAAAGAAGAATAAGCTTGAACTATTAAGTATCACACACTACCCTTCCAAAATGATAGACAGATTGTATTTAGAGGTTGATGTCTCTGCTAACAGTATGGCAATGAAAAACCTGTCTTTTGACTTATGAGGAGAGGGCTTTGCATTAGTAACTATAAATCTTAAGTTCAATTTCAGTGTTGTCATAATATCACTCAAATTTTATATATATATATATGCATTTTTATATACATCATCTACCTTCCTAAATGGATGGCTAGTTCATGATAAAGAGTATGTTCTACTAGTTGCACAATTTCACCAGCCTGCTATCATTCTAACTGGAGAAATAGGAAGTACCTGACCTCATAAAGGCTATGTTGAAAAATTTCAACCCTCTCATGACTTTTCAGTCAATTCACTATTAGTGCATTTAAGGACCAGCATACACTTAAGTTCTCAGTATCAGGAAGCACCAAACACCATGCTGCACTATGAGATCACTTGCAGCAGACCCACTGCTCCTCCCTGACTGCAGTGTAAGTCCTTGCAACAAGAGCTTCTTTGGATGTTTACAGCCACATCTCTCTCCCTGTCTTTGTTTATTCTGTTAATCAAGTTTATTTAGCCTAGGAAGTTGTAAAAGCTATTCTCAAATAACTGAAGCTTGTTGATCTCTTTCCAGACACGAAACCATAAATTTTGCATTTTCTTCTTTTGATTGTGAGGATAAAGTTAATATTTTATATCAATAATTTAGGACTGTCTGCAAACTAGATGCCTAATCCAAACTCTGCTTAATTTTTCTAAGTGTCTACCTTTTTTTTTTTAATAGGAACAAGATCATTGTGTTCAAAGCTGTAATAATGAAAGGCATAATAGCTCAGTTTATTCAGCTTTATAATCCTCTAAGGCAGTGCTGACTGAAGGTTCAATAAACATTGGGTATATGATATTGGTAAACTCTTAGGAGATAAAAAGTTGGGGATAAAGTCTTCCCAAAACTAATAAGATATTAATATGCAATAAAATTAGGCAAATATTTTTAATCCTTCAAAATCAAATTAGATTGCTGACTTATACCATTAACCTGTTAAATACAGAAAAATACAAAAATTACCAAATGGGCACTCCTGTTTTCTAGAGAGCCACTGATTAATGAGCTCAAGATAGTCTTGATAGTCACACAGTCTTCAGACAGGACTGCACTATGTTATTATGGTGTATCTCTGCAAGATGCCAACTTTTATAGCACCTTGAAATTTGCTTATCCATAGTGATTATGCAGAGGATATTGCAATATAAATTATTGGGTTCAACCATCTAAACTAAAGCATAGCTTCAAGTAATTGTTTTATACGTAGCAGCGTGACACCAGCTGAGCCTAACCGCCTTCAGTCACCACTTTTAACATTAGCAGTTAAGCCATCTTAAAGGATCTTAGACATTCAGAAAATAAACTCTATCTGAACCCTCTGTTGCTCCCAGGAAAATGCCATTTGAATTTTAATGCTCTCATTCACAGACTGTCTAGATCCACCCAGTTTTATTTCACAGTTCTGTGGTCTGTATCAGACCTTTCTAGCAACCACTGTTTGCTGCAAAAATAAAGCTTCAAAGCACAATTCATGTATCTTAATCAAATTATTGATAAGTGAAAAGGAATATCAGTTTTTCACAATCTCAAAAACTAGAAAAAACTTTCTGCCATGCCTTTTATTATTATTGAGACACATATTTCTTTTGTTATCAGGAGGTGTGGCCAATACATTGGCACAGGGCACTTCATCAAAGCAGCTTCAGCCTCCTTGCATTTTTCCATGCTTGAATACATCCAGCAATCCTGTGTTTATCCTTGCTTCTGAAAAAGACTGAATTGGAGCTCTGCTTAAAACCATTCTTGGCCCAGAATTTAGCATCTTGGATGCAAATACTGAAATTTTCCTTTCAATACACAATCATCAACATGTAATCTTTCTTTTTTGGACTTATTAAGTTAGCTTGAACCTTGGAAAATAATTCCATTATCATTAGTACCACATCTGTGCACCAGCTTTACCACCCAGAAGTACAAATCTGGCACATTTGTTTTACATTATTCATAGATAATGAGTTTACATCAGCTTGACGCCTTTGTCATGTTTTTTATAGTTCAAGCTGCCATGAACAAAGGTAACTCCAAAACATTTTAAAAGTGTTTGTGCATAGACACTTATCCTTGACATGTTGAATGTCAACAGATTTTATTTTACATTAAAATCTATATATTTAAAAATTGTCGAACTATGGCAGAAATATGTTTACAGCTCAAGCTTACCTTATAATAAATGTGGCAAGCACCTGCAAGGTATAAAATTAAGAATATTTCTGAGAATTTAACCCTAATATATCTGATTATAGAGTTTCCAATCAACACCAGTTCAGTATAGAAAAGATTAAAGAAGAAAATAGACCCTGTAATCAGCCATAGGATGGAGGAACTAGAACTTCTCAGGGCCGCAGTTTGCAATAAGGGGTAAGGAGTATCTGGGAAAAAAAGTCCTCTTCACATCTCCAGATTCCTGAGAGCATTAGGAAAGTTTGAGACCTGAATGTCTAATTATTCTAGGTCACCTTGAATGATTCAGCCTCCATCTTTAATGTTTTTCTCTCATTTCTTGCAACAAAATTCACCTTCAAAAGACTACAAAATCTAGACCTAGGGAGCTTTAGACACATTGTCCTCTTTCAAATCTGTCTGGAAGCTGTGGGCAGTTTGCTTTGCACCTGTGGGCTATGCAATGGATCAGCTATAGACAGCCTTTATCCCTCTGTGCTAGAACAGGCACCATCTTTTCTTCCACAGCCAATGCAAATTTTGCATTCTGTTCTTGAGGGATTTTGACAATACCAAAGTACTCTGATGAAGCCTGAATCCTAATCTGCAATGCCAAATGTCACAGCACTTCACAGATCCAGGCATAACCAGAGACATTAAGATACCTATTATGGCAAAAATGTGACCCAGCAATCCTTACTACACCATTTATTCATAAAGTGTAAAACTTCACTTCTGTTTTTCTACTGTTTTCATTTTGTGCACCTTATTTTTTAATGCTAAATAATTGTCTTGGAGCACACTTAGTCAGCTTCTGATCTTGTTTCTACTCCTTGACACTAGTGGTTATCCCAGAAGGAGGTGAAAAATTTTTTGAGAGAGTAGAATCATTAAAATGTAGCACAAAATAATACTGTTTCTCCATCATTTCCCTTTGTTGCTTGTTCAGGAATAAGTATTCTAATAAGATTCAACCTACAAATTGCTGAAGTCAACAGGCACCCATCAATTGTAGAGAGTTACAGACGAAGTTGAGAAACACTAAGAGGGGTCAGATTGTACTGATTAGTTTTCTTTTAGTCTGTATTAATTGATTAATTAATAATAATTAATTCCAGAAAAAAAGTCATAAATGTTACAGGGATAAGATGATACTTGCTTTGACTGTTATGGAAGGCCAATCACAGAGCAATAATTCTAGATTCTGTATATGAAATGTATGAATAGTAAATGAGAACACCTTTTTTTCTATGCTGTTTTACTTCCTATGGCTGGTGAATGCCATGGATCAAAAACCACACAAACTTTTAAAGCTTTGATATATATACAAAGGAGATTTTTGAAAAATATTCACTGTTAATGATACTGGAATTAGTGAGAAAGGAATCCTTTTAAAACTTAATTTTGCATGACTTTCAAGAAACAGACCTGAAATAAATCCATGATTTTTTAAGCCGATATAGTATTTTCGTTATTAAAAAAAAAAATTTAAAAAAGCAAAAAAAAGCTTTTTCACATGATATGTGGTTAGATTGGTATGTAACTAAAATTATAATCTTCATCATTGGATCTCTCTGTTTAAAATAAAGGTAACAGGTAAATCAAGGAGAGTACACAAATTTGAAACCAAAGATTTTCAATTTCTTTTCCTATTAAATGTTTCACTCATCTATACTTAACCCTCTTTGGTCTCACAGTATGTTTTTAGAAGGAAAATTGAGTGCCCAGGGATATAAATAGTGTCTTTTTCTCTGTGAGAAATAATCTGCAGATCCATTGTACCAGTGCTACTAAGATGCTATTTGAAATATCCCTCAGCACAAACAGGTGATGTGGCACCTAACAGAAGAGTTCAGGAGATATTTGTGAGAATGGATTATTTATCTGTGTCTATACATACAGTAATAGTAAGGAAACAGGATTTGATCTGGATTTCAGTGTTTATTGTGAAACTTCTGTCGGCATTAATGTGCTCTGGAAGAAGTCCATGATAGCTGTTACAGTACATTAATGGATCAGCTTTCAGTGCAAAGGATGCCCAAGCACACTGCAAACCGTATGTACTCTTCAAACATATTCTGAAAGTGTATGGCACTTTACACGAACTGTAGAAAATGGTTACCTACTTGAAAATGTGGAGGGAAACAAGGTAGAGTGGGTACTCAAAGTGGAGCTGTCCAGTGGAGTTAATGCAGTTTCAATCTTCTATTTAAATGCCAAAACTGTAAAGGATTGTAGTGTCTAGCATTGGACTCACCTGTTGGGTCAGTTGGAGAAGCAGCAGCAGCAGCAGCAGTGGGGGCAGCATTGGTGACTGAGGCAAGTCCAAAGGTGAGGGTTAGACTGAGCTGGACAGGGGCATTCCTGAGCTCAGGGACACCTGAGCAGCAGCTCTGAGACCCACCTGGATCTGGAAGCCCTGGGCAGCCAATCAGGCATGAAGAGGGCATTTCCAGGAGCAGATGGGAAATTTAGATGGGTCTAGGGAGCATGACTGATCCAGAGTGTGACAAGCAGGGGTGTGGCATGGCAGTGAAGGTGTGGCATGGTAGTTTGCATGGCAGTTCAGGCAGTGAGGAGAGCAGGAAGGGCTCCTCTAAAACCACCCGGAAGCAGCCAACAGGCAGATGAACAGACTCGGTATCTGGTGAAGAAGAGCACAAAAAGACCCCTTCAACCTTATTAATGTGCTAGTGAAAACTTCTTCAATTGAGATGCTGTAGAGCTCATTCCTCTGCAGCTGCTGGAGTCACAGAACCAGCCGTGCCAGAGGCTTCCAGCCAGCCAGACCTGCTGACAGGACCTGTCCAGGCCACAGGTTCCAGGAGTGACTGAAGCCTCTCCTTGAGGCTGAGACTGACAGAGTTCTAGTGCAGGTGTGCTGTGGTGGAGAAGGTGTGTCACCCAGGGAGGGAGCTACAGGAGGAAGTGAATAAGCTACATTTTATTTGAGTGAATGAGCAATGGATTGACTGGTTATTTTCAGAGAAGCTACAGGCTCAAGACACTTAGGAGTGTCAAACCTTCATTGTAGTGGAGAAGCAGGTGGACTCAGAATCCTGCAAGGTAATTAGTCAAGGGTCTGTTAAAGATGAAGACTGGAAGCAGGTCATTTTTGTATGAGTCTTTACATACCAGGAGGAAGGATTCTCATAATTCTGGAAATGTAACAGATAGTACTGGCACCTTCTACAACATGTGTGAGGCCCTGGAACTAGAAGGACAGACAAGAGATGAGGTTGGCAAAGGTCCACTCTGGCATAAGTGAAACCTAGTGGGAGGAGTCCTCTGACTGGAGTGCCCTGTTGGGTGGCACTTCAGGAGGAACAGGCAGGGCAGAAGAGGCTGGGGGGTGGCACTGTGTGTAATAGGAGGGCTAGAACATATGAAGCACACAGCTGGCAATGGCACAGTTGAGAGCCTCTGGATAAGAATCAAGGGATGTCACTGTGGGAGTCTATTACAGACCCCACAGACCTCCCAGCCAGGATGATGATGCCAATGAATTATTCTTTGAGGAACTAAGGGCTGATTCCAAGTCAAGTGCCCTTGTCATTCTGGGCAACTTCAACTTCACAGAAATAACTGGAAACGTCACAGAGGTGTTGCAACCTGGGCCAGAAGATTCTCAAAAACCTGGATGACAACTTTATGGAACAAGTCCTAAAGGAGACAACTCAGAAAGAAGCCCTCCTTGATCTACTGCTTGTCACCAGAGAGGACCTCACGAGTGGAGACTGGTGGCCATTTTGGCCACAATGACCACAAAGTGATTGAGTTTAAAATCTGTTGACAGGAGGAAAAGTGCCAGAAAAACATGAGGAAAGCTGACTTTAGGCTGCTCAGGGAATTAGTAAATAAAGACCATGGGAAAAAATGTTTTTGCAGGTGCTGTGGTCCGTCACTGGAAGTCACTTTTTAAACATCACCTCCTGAGGGCACAGGAACAGGCAAGTCCCAAATGTTGCAAGTCAAGGAGGCAAGGCAGAAGGCTGGCTTGGCTGAATAGGGATCTTCTCTTGGAAATGAAGAAATAAAAGAAAGGTGTATGCCCAGTGGGAGCATGGTCAGGTGATATGGGAAGAATAGAAAAATGTTGCTTATCACTGTAGGGAGAAAATTCCGGTGGCCAGAGCTCAACAGGAGTTGAAGCTGGGAAGAACCATAGGGGACAATAAAAAGAGGTTTTTTCCCAATGTATGGCAACAGGCTGGAGAGCAGCATCGTGAAAAGGGACCTGGAAACTTGAACACAAATCAGCAGTGCCCTAGCAGCCAGGATGACCAACCCTGTCCTGGGGGGCAGGCATGGCCAGCCTGGCAAGGGAGGGGATTGTCCCCTCTGCTCTGCACTGGGGTAGCCTCACCTTGAATCCTGTGTGCAATTTGGGGTGTCACAGTATAAAAAAGACATAAAGCTGTTAGAGATTGTCCAGAAGAGGGCCACAGAGATGGTGAAGGGTCTGGAGGGGAGGCTGTATGAGGTGTGGTTGAGGTCACTCAGTCTGTTTAGCCTGGAGAAGAGGAGACTGAGGGGAGACCTCACTGTGGTCTACAACTTCCTTGTGAAGGGGATCGGGGCAGGTAGTGATCCCTTCAGTCTTGTGATCAGTGACAGGACTCAAAGAAATGGCATGAAGCTGAGTCAGGGGAGGTTTAGGCTGGATATCAGGAAAAGGTTTTTCACCTAACAGAGCTCAAGAAGCTTTTGGGCAGTTCTCTCAGGCACATGGTGTGACTCTTGGAGATGGTCCTGTGCAGGGCAAGGAGTTGAACTCCATGATATTGATGGGTCCCTTCCAACTCAGTAAATTCTATGATTTCTATGATCTTTTGTGAACAGCAAGTAGTGTCAGAGCAGATTTTTAGGAAACAAAAGTGGAACAAGTTCAACTCCAGGTCTCAAACCTTTTCCAGAAATAAGATAAGATATATAAGATATATGACAAGGAAAATATTCTGTATGAGGTTTGGGTTTTTCTTTACTTGTAAGTTGATAAAAAAATTCTATATGTTTCATGAATGTTCCACTAAAAAAACCAAACCAGAATTTGGTAGAAACTTCCAATGTACTTGGATGAGGATTCCAGCACAAGAGATGACAGTTTTCATACTCACTGCATAGTATTCTCCCCTAAGAGGTACGATGCCTGAGCAGGAAAAACTGAGTGCAAACTACATTTAGTCTTACACATTTCTTGCCTGCTCTACTGCACATGGCCTGTTTTATTCCAAGCTGTGGGGGGGGAAATTTCATCCTGCAGTTTTCAAAAGACAGGAGACATGAACCTGCTGGTGAGTCCTACTGGCAGAAATTAGGGGCTTGAAAGTAATGGGAAAGGATGTTAGAAGCTAATGAATTCCCTCAGGCATTTCCCACTCTCCCTCTGAGGATGTCTGTACCTGGCATTGTTATCTACATACTGACTCATGATCACTGTATTTCTATGGGCTCCCATTGGTGTTGTCAATTAAATACTGATACAGCTAAGAGGACTACACCATATGGTGGCTTTGCTGCATTGGGTACAGTTAAATACAGAAGTGATGTGAGTTGCATGTATGAAGCTGTATTTTTAGTATTCAGAATAACAGCATAGGCCAGATTTTTCCAGAACTCTTACTCTCATCAGCGTGTCAAAACAGGGGCCAGATTTTCAAGTTTTCAACTTGCAGCTCCTAGTACTGGGACACTAATTGTTACATTTTTCAGAAGAGTTTTCAATCAAAAGTACTATGATCTTTTGATTATGTTAATCTGCTATGACAATGAGTGCTGAGATGCTGCAGTTTCCTTATGGACTGGAGATTTTTATTTCATGTAAATGTAAATCTAGCTATTCATAGAGTCAGCTGGGCTTGTTGTGGCTCTGCTCACTTACAGATGTGTAACTCCATGGGACTAACTCTTGCATACACAGATCTAAGAGGACAATCAATTACATATGCAGAAAAACTTCTACAGGGAGCAGAAAGACCAGTATGATCCTTCTGTGAATGTCATTACAAATTCCTGGCTACTGGCTCAGGTTACTTCTTTTAACTGAGTCGTAATTTTTTCAGGAAACATTGCTGAAGTGGAATTTTGTTTTTTCTACACATGTGATAATAGGAGATGATGAAGAACATGAGGAGACTCGGGGGTGATCTTATTGCTCTCTACAACTTCCTGCAAGAAGATTGTAGCCATGGGGGAGTTGGCCTGTTCTTCCAGGCAACTAGCAGCAGGACAAGAGGACATAGAGTTAAGCTGTACCATAGGAGGCTTAGGTGATTAGATATTGGAATGGACTGCTCAGGGCAGTGGTGGAGTCACTGGCCCTGGAGGTTTTTAAGGAAAGACTGGACCTGGCACTCAGTGCCATGGTCTGGTTGACAAGGTCGTTCTCAGTCATAGGTTGGACGCAATGATCTCAGAGGTCTTTTCCAACCTAATGGATTCTGTGATTACTACATGTCATTCTATCTAAACAAGAGAAAAAGTATAAACATGAAATAAAATATTTGCCTAGTTGGTACTTTGAAAGTATGTTATTGTTCTTACAGATGTACATGTAAACTTTAGTCCTCACTGAATTAGCAAAATAAGAATGTGACCCATACAGGTATTGTAATGTTTAGGATAAACTTATGATCCTTAGTTAGAAAGTCAATTTAAGAATCTGGCACTATTTTTCAGATCTATTTGATTTCTTTTCTCATAAAATCAGTAACAGGTTATACTGCCCACAGTATTTGATCACAGTATGACGGATGCTCATGTAACACGATCTTACTGGCTTGTGATGAAAACTTTCTAACAGGAATATTTTCATATGTAATTCTCTGTGACATTTTACACTATTTCTCCAGTCATTTTTTCTCATGCTGACTGCTGTGACAGCTGTGACTTCTGCTTCTCTTGTACCCTCAGAATTTTTAAATGGATAGTCATGGCATGTGCCCTGTCTCCCAAATTTACCCTAAACCAGGACAGCATGTGACTTGGAATATCATAGAATAGTACTGAATGGTTTGGGTTGAAAGGGACCTATAAATACCTACAGTTCCAAACCCCCAGCTGTGAGCAGGAACATCTTCCACTAGATTAAGTCGTTCAAAGCTCCACCCAATCTGTCTTTGAACAACATCCTCCTCCTTGACCCTGTCACGGGTGCTTGCATTATGCCAGAACTCTTATCTTGATTGAGTTCTTCCATCCCCAAGTACCATCTGTTTTGTCGCCTCTTCTGTCAAATACTGGGCTGGGTAATAATACCCATTTTCCACACATGTCTTGGGTTTCCCTAAAGTCAAATATGATTTCTTTATATAGATATACTTAGTTTTGCATTCACTTTTGTGGTATTTCAATTAGGATGTTTCCAGGAATGTAGCCCAGAATGAAAGACATCTTGTGTGACGGTAATTGAAAAATATAATAAATTATTTTTTTATCTATAAATGTCTCTCATTTTAATTACAAGTTATCTGAGTCATGCTTAAATATGCTCATATCCCTCCTTTTTTTCCCCCTAATTTATACACTCTCTCAAGACAGTACTTCTGAAAAATATAATTCATTTTCAAAATGTGATTGAGTAAAGTGTAGCACTGAGGTAATGTTATACAAAATAGAAGAGTTTATCAGCTATTCACAACAATCAGCACTGAAAGAAAAGTGTATATATCCAAAGCATGAGGCTGAAGTCTTGAGCATGTGTAAATATCACTGACTTCAACAGGACTTTTAAGACTCAGCATCTGTTAGTCCAGTCTGTAGATTGTATCTATCAAGTGAGAATGTTTGCTATCAGTATTTAAAGGATGTTTATTTCAAAAGTCAAGTGTAACTCCAACTTCTTCCTTACAGGGTGTGAAGACAAAAACTGTAATTCTTCTCCCACTTTAGGTGTTTCACAGTGGTGACAACCCTTTAATGTCCAAGCATCAGAAAATAAAGAAAAACACACCTTGCATATTTTTATTTTTATCATTTGGATGAAAACTTATGCGGATATTAAGCAATTTAATTTCTTCCAATGATTTCTGAAAGCATTTTTCACAAACACTAGATACTGATTTGTCTTCCTGAACCCACTGATAGGAGCAAACACTATTCATTTTGGTGTTAGTCTTTAATTTGTCCTGGGAACTTCAGGTTTCACAGAAATGGCGCTTAGTCACCATGGAATAATAAAGTACACTTCCGGACAACATTCTTCCCTTTAATCTGCAGATTGTGTGATTAAAAGCAAGAAATGTAGTAAATAATTCCCTAGGGAGATTTTATGCATGTATAAACGTGTCTGGAGGAGTGGAATGGGGTTGCTGTAAGAAATAAGGCTTTCTTTGTTTAAATCCTATTCTGGGGTTTCGTGCAAGCAGAAGATAAGTAAAAGTCATGATTGTTTTCCATTAAGTCATGAGTTACTTCATTGGCATCCCTGTGAAATCAGTGAAGTGAAAAGAAAATTGCAACATTTCATTTGCTAATATGTTTGTGAAAGGTGGTAATTGTACCTATGCTGCTGAAGGTCATACTAGTCTGCCCTATTTCAAAACTTATTTCCTGCTCTTTTTTTGCCTACAGATGATTCAAAATCACTAATAAGATGTAAGAAAACTGTGCACAGAAGCAGTATAAAACATAGGAACTGAGCATATGTGTGCATATAAAGAAACAAAAAGTACAGCTAAGATCTTAAAGGTTTGCATATGCAATTATGCACAGGCTGTGAGGAGTCTGTGCAGGTTTTCATTAAAGCGTGAAGCATTAGCATGTTAACCTCTGACAAAGGCTAACTAGAAATTCAGGCTATGCAGCCCCAGTTCCTTCTGCCGTCCTGCAAGTCCATGGGTAGGTTATTAACAGAGCTAATCATATCTAAAAACTCAAACCTCCTCACTGACTGGCTGGAAGCAAGTCCTCCTGGGATACTTTTTACTTTTTTGGGGTGCATGTAGAAGCTATCTTTGCTACCACATCCATAGGGTTTTGACATGTTCATAGCCCCACTTCCTGGAGCAATGAGAAGCTTCATTTTCCTTAAAAATGAAGTGTCCAGTGCTGCAAGGTTTGTGGAAAAGAGTAAAGACCTAACTTGACTGGATTCAAGACATAAGAACAAGACTTAAGAACAATCAAGACATAATATCAAAACATAAGAACAATTGTATTTGCTTCCACTAAAAATCTCACAATTTTTTAAACTGGCTCATTAGTTTTGAAATAATTTTTAAGCCTATCTCAAAATATACTTGGGCTTGTTAGTGGAGAGTTTACTTCTATTTTTTGATTTTTCTAATATTAATCTGGCAACTGAATAAGGAAATGCCAAAACCTGCCTACACTGGTCAAACACAAAGACACAGGCTCTCATAATGTTCAGAGGTTGGATGGAAACCTGTTAGCAGGAAGTGAGGACAGTTATTAAGTAGAGATAGTCTTGGTACCATTTTACTGAGCCTATTGAAAATACTGTGTTAAATAGCACGATATTTACAGCACAATCAAATAACAGCAAAATTTGACTAAAGCTTCCAAAATAAGTTGAAAGTCCTTCCTTCCTTCCTTCCTTCTTAATCTAAATTCCAGCTCTTATTTGATATATGATTTATTATGTGGAAATATATCTCTATTCTTGGCTCAGATTATGTTAGTGAAGTTTTGAACCAGTTATTGAAAATAAGGGAAAGAAAAAATATAAAGATCAAGGATATTTTTTGAAAGAAGCTTAACTTCAAACTGTGGTACATTTGCAAAAAAGAAATGCCATACTGACACAGAACACTAGCCCGTTATGGACAATAATCTACCTCTAAATGAAGTAATAGGACATGCTCTTTTGTTGACTAATTGTGATTAGCAGTAATCCCTTCCTTTTGGTGACATAGAGCATCCAAAATCTCTGTGTGAGATTTAGGGAGCATGTCCCTGACTATTCTGTTTGGTATCTGTTTCTCCCACACTGGATTTCTATAACTTTCCCTATGATTCTTTATGGTTCTGCTGAAATTATTTGTCTTCCTAACCTCTTGTTCCAAACTTTGAAGAAGTCCTGTATCCACTGTGTAAAAAAATACTTTTCATTGTCTGGTTTGAACTTACCTTCTGTTGACTTCACTTACTGCTCAATCAGCTGGTAGAGTGGGGTCGCTAGAGTGGGTTACAGTTCACACATACCTTATTCACCATCTTGTGGATATTGCAAACCTTTGTCAAACTCTGATGTCTTCTCTTGAAACTGAAGAGTCGCAGACTCCTTTGTGTCTCCTTGTAATGCAATGGCTTTACCTCCTTACTCATTTTAGTTGCTCTTCTCTGTACTTTCTCAAACTCCACTGACTTTTCTGAGATGCAGAAACCACACATGCTCACAATATTCGATATGGGAATATCCGTGTTTCAAATAGTAAAAAATACTTTTTTTTTTTGCTACGATACTTTTTTGCTTTTTTCTCAATACTGCTCCTGATGATGCCACGTCTTGTCATACAAGAAGTATAATAACAATTCAACTTAGCTGACAATAATGAATTAAATAATTCCTCTGAGTTGTACCTCTCATTTCTGAGCGCAGCATCATGTAAACATGATTTGGATTCTTTTTTTCCTGCATTAAAGTTATCTACTCTCAAGCTTATCTGTTGAGTTTTTTCCTGTTTACTTGTTGTGGTTCTATTGAAGATCTTTACCAGCAGCATGGTATTGGATTTCCCAAAATAACTTACTATCATCTGTGAAATTGGAAATTTCACAATTCCCTCCCTTTTCCAGATGGTTCAAGATTCCATCATCTTTCTGATGAAGATCTTGAACCAAACTGGTCTGAATACAGATTCATTTTTGACCCCTTTGCCAACTCCTGAACTCTTCAAAAGTGACTATTAAACCCTTCCAGTTTCCTATCTAACAATCTTTCAACCCACAAAAGGACTTTTTATTCAACTTTAAAGCAGTTTTATTTCCTCAGGAGTCTTTGGTTAAAAAAACTGTCAAAAGGTTTTAGAAAGTAAATGTGTTCAGACTGCTTTAGCCCCTTTATCCATACATTCACTGACACACCTAGTAAACCAGAATGATGAAAACTCCACCAGTGAAGCAGGAATAACCCTTACTCAAACCCTCCCAATTAATCACATTCTTAGTATGCTCAAGGAACCTTTTATTCATCACAAACTCAGTGGCATTGTTATG
Source organism: Leptocoma aspasia (assembly GCA_013399835.1). NCBI lineage: Eukaryota > Metazoa > Chordata > Aves > Passeriformes > Nectariniidae > Leptocoma > Leptocoma aspasia. The sequence continues at coordinate 853,276 of VXAX01005198.1, read as the reverse complement.
GGGGGAGAAGAGATTCACCAGATTGTAGGTCCCAGCACCTGCCCACCCACACCTCTCTTTAAAGATGGAATTGCTTAAGCACCACTTCTCTGGTGTTTAAGAATTGCTTAAACACCACTTCTCTGGTACAATAGACTGCAATATTTTTGAGATACTCGTCAAATTCTCTTATTCCTCTTAATCTTTTTTATGTGTCATGTATTATAGACTTTTCTTTCTTCTCCTTTGTGCACACCTCCCATTTTTAACTGCCTTTTTTTCCCTAAGATAGTAACTTCTTCCATTTCCCATAATTTCCTATGATAGCTTTTCCCCTGAGCCTTGGAGAGATTGCATTTGATGACTTCATTTTCTCCTGGACCTGCAGTACACACTTGAACTGGGCTTGCAATATATACTCCAGGCTCTTGCTCGTAGAACTATTCTTTACAGGACATTTTTGTTGGCCGGTTGAAGTTTTCATTTTGTTGGTTTTTTTTTTTTTAATGTCTCTTTTTTTACTTAGTGCTCTTTCTTGAAACTGCATATCTGTCTGCAGGATTTGTCTTTTTCTCTCATGATGCAAAATTAACTTCAGCTATACTGTGATCACACTTACAGTAATGACTGTAACTGTTGAGTGAGATCCTGTGCCCTTACTGTAATGTCTGGGTTCCTTTTTTTCCCTGGCTCTGAAACAGGCTAATGTATGAAGGAACTTAATATCACATCAAAAAAAAAAAATTCTTCATCACAACCTTATGAGGCACTGAGCTATTATCTAGACAGTTAAAATCTACTATTATTTTATCTATCTTAACCGCAGCTTCTTCAGTTTTGATGAAGAAAATGCTATATTTTTACTATCAAAGTGCTGGATTTCACCAACAGATTCCTCAGTGCTCTTTTTTTCCCACAATATTATACTTGAACTTCCCACAATATTATATTTGAACTTAGCTGTCTGTATTGTGCCTCTCTCACACCCTCTTATCCTCTCTTTACTTTTTGTGAAATTTATGTCCTAGCACCATAATAATCTTGTTTACCTCCCTTCAACAGTCTCTGTGATGTCTTTTCTGTCAGGTTGTTGGTTTTTTCCAATCATTCTAATTTTTCTATCATCTTTAGACTTCTACTGTTGCTGCAGAAGCATCTGTAATTTTTGGTCTTGCTCAGTGTTGCAAACGCTACTGAACTGGGGCTCTAGGCAGACTGATTACCATTCTCCTTTCATCACAGTTCTCTATTTATGTCCCTCCCAACCTTTCTGGAGGTGCATTGGACATTAGCCACACCCTCCTGGAGGATTGCATGTTCCTCAATGCCTGTCAGCTTTCTCTTGCTTCTAGTGTAGACAATCCTCTATGATTATTTTAACTTCCAGTGCCACTAGCTTAGGTTAAATGACAGCCTATGTTTCTAGTCTACAATATTCTTCAAATATTTATCAGTTCTTAAAACAAACAAACCCCTCTGTTCTATACCTTTGAAGCAACACTGCCCTGAGGCTTCCCACCCCATGGGCTTTACACTGGAATTGGCTGTATTTCGGAGTAAAGAGGTGACAGAGGCCAGTGTCCTTGCATTTGCCATAAAAGCTGTTTCCCCTGTACTTCCACAGGTTGATGGTAGAAACACGGACCAAGATCAGCAGGTCTTTCTCTGCTCCTGGAACCAAACTAATCAAAATAAACTAAGACCTTTTGAGGTCTGCTGCTTTTGCACCCCACTGCAAAACTTTATGTGATACTCTCCAGTGCCACAAGCTCAGCTATCCACATGTCTATGAAAGAAGAACACCACTCCCACCACCTGCTTTCTCAGCCCTGAAGACCCCTCAGCACAGACACCATGGCACCAGCTGGGTGCTGGATCTTATTCAGGAGCCCTCTTACCCTGAGGCTTGCACACTCCTCAGTCACAAGGCTATGGGGGAAGCAGGGATGTGCCCCTGGACCTCACTTGTAAACCTCTCTGACTCTCCTAGCTGCTCCCATTCTTCTTCTCTCAACTAGGGAGAGCAACCCTGTCCTCCCAGGCTAGGGCTGTGCATCCTATCCACTTGTAAACCTCGCTCCTTGGGAGACACTGCTACCTGCTGTACCCTGAGCAGTGGATAAGGGACTTGCAGCCTATTGCTGGACTTGCACTTGCACCTTGAGCTTGAAACATGGTTTTGAAAGCATACAGCTATTTATCTTCCCTTCAGTAAATAAGATTATATTATCCTCTTAATCTATTTTACCCTTTTAAAGCTAGTTAGCAACAAAAGCAAATCTGGCCTGAGACCTACCGTGCTGACTTGCCTTCCAGGAGCCTTCCTGACAAGCCATCAGAATTCCTGAAGGCACTGCCATTGTTCTCTTCATTTCACTGTCACTTATGGAGGCAAGATTGATGCAAAATGCTTTCTCATCTTGATGTGAAAAGATTTTATTTCCATATATACATACGCCTGTCTATAATTGCACAACATGTAAAGAATTACTGAATTAGACCTAGGGTGTTCACATCCTAGTTTTTTCCTATTTTTGTTCTAATCTTATTTCCTGCATTAAGTTACTTTCAAAGAAGAAAGAATCTGATTTTGTTTTAATATATGTTAAGAGTATGGATCAGAAGAATATAATTTATTTTCATTCTATTTAATTAATTTAGCATTTCATATTATGTGATTTCTAGAATTTGCATTGATCTACCTTGACTGTAACAGATTATTTTTTAAAACACTATGAATGGTTTATATTTTTTTTTAATGGCTGTATCCTTAACTGAACAAACTGATATCTTGTTATTACATGATTGCTGCTCACTGAGGATTTGGTTTTGTAATTTCAGGTGAAAGGTCTCTTCACCAATGACAGCAAGCCACTTTGAGACATATATATAAGCCAGCTGCTGGTAAAGTATTTTACTAGCCAAGAGAACACAGCTTGAGGCCTTCACTTTCAGTTATACACAATGGTTTAGATACCTAAAAGCTAGCTGCCTAGATAAAACCAGGAATCTAATCCTACTTCATAGTAATGGTGAGAAATAGTCAGGAAATGTTGTGTTCAGATGCTTATCCCAGGAAAGAAAGGAAAAGGAAACTGGCAATGTCTCCAGACCTGCTGGAGCAATATAAGAAATGAAGAGAACTAACAGCAAGATGCTAGAGATGGTATCTGTAAATAGAGAGTACTGCTGTGGTGAATTCAGAGAATGAAAAAGAACAAGAAAAGACAGGCAACTAAAGAAAAGTTTCAGATCATCAGGTCATGGCTATAACAATTTTCTTTGTTAAAGGACCATGACAGTCTATACCACACATGATTAGAAAAAAAAAAAAGAAAAAAGGCGAAAAAAGGCAAAAAAAAGGGGGGAAGATGTAGATGCAGGAGAGAACACAAAAAAGGAAATTATAGAATTTTGTAATTATATTGCACACTTATAAATTTTCAAGTGCCACCCCCTGGGTGATGGCTGTTCTGGATAACTGCAACCTGAGGCACAACCTGTCAAGTTCCTAACTCCGGTCAACAGCTTGAACAAAATAATGATTATATCTACTGTTCTTCAGCAAGCTGTGATTTTGGCTCTGCAATTTCTCTTTAAAAACTCTTCAGAAATGAGAGCCACAATCACAAATCAGTTGCTGATGCACTTTTTTAGTAGCTGTATTATCTTTCTCTGATGCTTCACATTTGTTCTGACTTAAAAGCTCAACACACTCAGGAACAAATTGGAAATATATTTCAAGACAACACTGTCTGACTTTGAGTAGATGCAATTTCAGGCATGTAAGCATGGAAACAAAGCAGCATCATTTTTCATGACTAGCTTTTAGTAACTTAAAGCAGGTCCATAGGGATCAAAGACTGTAATGAAGACACAGTCACTGGGGATGGCCAGCCCTCTGGAGATGGCACTAACCTCATTCTGCATTACCCAATGTTAGCACATTGCAGACCAGCAAAGCTTTGAGAGCTGGGCACTATAAATTTAGGAACCGTGCACAGAAATTCAAAGAAAACCAACATGAGGAAGAAAAAAGGAAATGAAAAGGACATGGCTGAATATCTCCAGAGAGCAAAATCATCCCCTGACACAGGCCAGAATGGCCCTCGGCATTTGTAGAACTGTGCCTGCATTCTGTTGACATTCCTTTTTCATTATGTGCAGTTTCCTTCAAGTAAAACTTGATAAACGGTTCAGAAACTTCCATGTTCCTGAGATGTGGCATTACTTGATCTCACTGATACAGTTATTGCACAGAGATCAATGAGGGAGAGAATAGTCATTAAAAGAGGATACTTAAGTGTGCATTTCTCAGTAGGAACAGAAAATAAATATTTCTACATTCATTACAGACACAGTGTGGTTTTGTTGCTTTTGCAATGTAAAAATGCAGTTATGACAACCTACCATGACTTCATGAGAACACATTTTCAAATATATATATTTTACTACATGCTTTTGTATTTTAAAGCACTATAAGACATTTTAGGTTTCATTAAAAATGCTGCAGAGATTTCCAGAATGAGGTTAAGAAGTTGGGCAAAGTACTCGGTAAATATAATCAAAACAGAGTGGGAATCAAAAGAATCTGAGCATTCCACACAAATGTATAGAAAACCAATTTTACATTCCTTCCACTATAAATTCCTGAGAGTGATAAAAAAAAAATCCTTGAAGTCTTCAGGTAAAGATTCAGTTAAGGACTAATGTGGTGTTGTCAGGGAAGGAGCTCTCCTGCTCATTTACAAAATCTCTTCCACTGACACTTCTTGTACTCCCTGAGAACACCAACTACAGAGGGGGACAAGGTGAGACCCACCACATGGTAGGCACCGACCACTAGAAAAGCCTTCCCTCAGCACTACAGCAAAACTGCAAGAAGCAGGACCAAAGTGCAAATCCCCCCACCCCAAGATCATGAACACGGGAACTGCCCTTTATACAGAGCAAGAGCAGAAGTGTCACAGTTCTGCCTGGGAGAGTGTTTCCAAGAGGAGCTGCATAAATCTCCAGTCTTAAAAGGACTGTAGAATAAACACAGTTGTACTGCTTTGGGAGAAAATAGCTGGAAAAAAAAAATAAAATAAAAGAAAGGGAAAAAAAAAAAAGAAAAAGAAAGCTGTCTTACAATTGATTTGGAAACCACAGCCACTTTATTTTTTCTTTGACTAATAAAGCTCATGCACACGTGATTGAGACAGGAGACCAACATTTTGACCAGCACCAGTTTGTCCAGTGGGGTAGAGCAAGGAGCTGAGAGAGAGAAACCCCCTTTTGCTCAGTCAAAAGTTGAGTTCTGTCTATATCTCCAATACACCTGGGATTAGTAATAAAATAATTACTATTTTATTTTCTTCTTAAAACAAAAATCACAAGGCAGAAAGGAATTGTATTCTCTGTAGAAAAGAGGCTTTTCCCTTCCTTTCTCTTCAAATAAGGTGAGTAAATGGATTTGCATTTTAAAGTAATATTGGGGGAATTGAGTAAGCATTTTCTAGGATAAAGACTATATCACTGAAAGTTCACCATCCAGAAGCAAAAAAATGGCAGGGAATGGAATTTTTTTATCTGAACTTTCAACCAAAATGGCCAGAATCTGGCATCCATCCATACACTGAATGCTTCCCTAAAGGAATAGTCCTACACTGAAGTAAGGTGAAACCAGGCAACCTCAGCTACTGAAATAGAGATTGCACAATGAAATTTGCTTAATTCTTAAGAAAACTTTTTGTAAGGAGAAGGATGGGAGTGTTTCTAGAATTCCTAGAATTATTTTTTTTATAACAAATGAAAAAAACTTAAAAGACGCATTTTCGCTTTTAGAAAACTTTGCACATAATGCAAGTATTTATGTGACTCACACATTATAGCAGAAAAGTAAGGTGGTTTTTTCCTACTTTAAGTTTCAGTGAAAAAATCTTAGCTGAATGACCCAGTATTTTTTTTTTAATTCCATGCAGTTTTTGGTGATCTTTAATAGGGAAATTACAAGAAAAGTGAGCCTGGAATGATGTATAATGACATAAAGTCATTTATTATCTTTGACATCACTCTGACATCACTTTGCTTTGTAAATAGAATGGGATTCTTTGGCCTGTTATGCTAAAACAAATAAGAAGATAATCAGGCAAAGTTGTGAATACAAATAGCAAATTTTTGGTTGGAGTATATAAAGCAATTTTAATCATACACGAAGTTGCATCTAAGAATATTTAGACTGCTAAAGAAAACTGAAAACAAAAACCAAGGCTAAGCCCCTTGTATGCTAAGACAGATGGAGAGCAAAAATTCACTGTGCAAATTCTCATTAATTCAAATCAGGATGAGCTGGTACCCTTTGATGGATAACGATCAGAAGAGAAGACTGCAAGAACAGAACAAAAGGAAATAAGTAAAAATATCAATCTTTGAAATCATAAAAAAATACACACTCAAGACAAACATACTACTGAACCCAGAAAATACTGATCTGATGGAAAATAAAACCAAAATTATAAGGAGATATCTCCTAGGATATCTGGTTTTGCTTTGAAGAAGATTTTGTCTGAACAGGAGTGGAAAAACTTTGCAGGCAGGAGATAAAGCATGCTAGTAATCAGAAGTTAAACTAGATCGTGAAATAAAATGGATTAGAATTTGTGATAAAAGTAGTAATCAGCCTGGGAAACTGCAGTAAAAATGCTTAGACCAATATGCTTCTGAAACAGCATTCTTAACTCTGAAATTTGTTTCCATCTCACATGAAGCAGGTCCACTGAATTCCAATAACCTAATTTTCCTAAGGAGCATTGTCATTTTGATTTATGCTTCAAGCACCGTGGAAGAAAAAAAAACCTGTCATTTTATCACCAAAATTGTAAATGGATCTGGCTTGTGGTTCTCATCCAAGTTTATCTGCATTCTTTTCCCAACATAAATCACTGATTTTGCATTTGGATTGTGGAATGGAGAACAGTGTATTCATTCATCACATTAAATTTCCACTTCTGAATTACGTGGAAATTTACTTCTAAAAAGCAGCTACTCTCAACTATGTTTCTATATCATTTTTCTTGGTCAGATTTGTATTTTAAAGGATCCTCTCTTATTGATTTAATTAAATTGGAATAAACTCTACAAGAGTCCTTCCAGCAGTGACATAGCCCTCCTTGGCCATATTAAATTAAATCTAGTAGACTGGCAAACATGTGAAAATACATTTACACAGGGGAAAATAAATATTTTTAATTAAAACAAGACTTTACAACATCCAGTCCTAACAATGAATCACTATCTATTTATATGTTTAGCAAAAAGAAAAGCAGAATTGTACCATGTAAAAAGAGGTGCTGGTAATTAATTTGTAAATATTTTGAAGGACTTACAAGAAAATCAATCCAACAAAAATGTACACTTTAATGTACACTAACATGTCCATGTTATATCCTCACCCATTAATCACTTTGTGATATTTTGAGATATTTACAAATACTGCTGCCAAGATTTTGGTCCTATATTCAGACCAATTCAGGAGCAGTTCAGTGTAGAGATGCACAATTTCCTAGTAATCCCAGAAAAAGCAGAAAGATTCCCAGGAAAGATTCCAGATCTGTAGCTGAATGTAAAGACACTCTCCTCAAAGCCTCTGGTCTCGAGCTCTGCCTCTCAAGCTCTCTCTCTGTGTTCTCTCTAGGAATACCAGAGGTTTGGTGCATCATCTGCCACACAAGTATTTCCCATATGAACAATTCTCCTACTTTCATACATGAAATTTAAGGCAGCAAAAATCCAATCCAACCTGCCTCCTGAGTTATTTTTTCCTTGTTTATCATTACTAGTAAGGCTCAATAGCAGCAAACTTGGATAGAGTTGAGTGTAGCCACTGAGTCCTGTTCACAGGAGTGTTAGATCTCATAAAAACTGTTTATTTTCAAATATATTTGTATATGCACTCACTATGTCTGTATATACATGTATTCTGAACATAGTTAAGAAAGCACGCTGCAACCAGGTTCACACATTTAGACCACATTATTTATAAATTGTTCATGGTAATTAATTTTAAATGCACATGATATTCTGATAATGACTTTGTAAATTAAAAGAATAAAACACTGCATAGAAGAAAAAAACACAGAAAACAATCCAAGTATTCCTGCATTTTAGGTCAGAGTTCTAGGGTGCTTTATTCTGTAAATTCATGAGAGGGAGGAATTCAGTGACAGGCCAAAGTCTTCAGGCCTTAATTAATGTCATGGTGATGATAGATCTGCAGTGCACTCATTGCATTTCATACAAATGACTACACAAGCCACCTTTGTTACTAACTGTTCTGTGGGAAGGAAAAAAGTCACATACATGAAATTATAATCCAAAAGAAAAGGTCTTAGACCATAATTTTCAAAGACACTTAAAATGATAAATTTAAAGTATTTAGGATTTCACTATTCTTTAGGTATCTGCATCTTGAAGTTGTACTGAAAACCTGCTTTCTTCTAGGCTACACCCTAGGCTATCAGTTTATGAAATACAAGGTAATATTAATGGCGTTAAATTCCATTCCTATTTCTAATGGTTTTGTTAAAATCACATTGGTATTTATTTTAAGAAATAGCAAGTAATACATGATTCTTTGCTGGCTTCAGCTGGCAGATATCTTACTCTTTCCATCACCCATCTGAACACTTAGCTGACAAACCACATCTCATTTTAGCTTTCATGATTGTAAATTACCTTTATTGGCAACATTTATTTACAAAGAAATGATTTTTTTTTTTTTAGTGAATAGTGTTCCATGGAGCATAACTGGTGTTTTCAAAAGTTTTTTTAATATAAATTTTAAGAACCTGTGAAAGCCATGTGATTTCAGGACAGACTGATTATAAACTCAAGCTCATCTTGAGACCAAAGGTGGTATGCCAGACCTCCACAGAACTGCATCTAGGAGTCTTTGTGAAATAATGTATCGTGTCCTGATTTGCTCTGCTCTCAGGAAAAAAAAAAAAACAAAACAACAAACCAAACCAAACCTAAACCAAGGGCTATCCCATTTTTCCAACTAGGTAACATGTTTCAGGTGTTCGTTGAATTTTCTGTCTAAATCTGAATGCAGACTTTAAAATGAAGCAGAGATACATTCATCACTGCAGAGCTGGCACAGTGGAGCAAGGAAGCACAGCTGGACTCAACAAACCAAACCAAAGCCGTGATTATGCTTCGTGCACGTGCACGTGCTTCAGGAGAGAAGCTGAAAGCATACCAGGAACAGCTGAACTGGTGGGTGCATTTCTGGGTGCAAACTGTGGTGGTTCAGGAGCTGCTTCCCAGCTCCACTCATCAACGGTGCTGTGGGAGCAGCTCCCTCCAGGAAAAGGGCAGGGATGCAGCTGGTGCTGCCTGTGACAGCTCTCCTCCCAGGCAGGACAGCACAGAGGGGCCCACACCCTGACCTGTGAGAAACAGTCATCCATGTTTGTCAGAAGCTTCATAAAATAAACTATGTCACCTGTTTAGACATCAACATTATCACATGCAATCTCCTGGTGAATTACACAGGTCTTTTGTTTAATTCTTAAATCCATATGTTCATCCACAACTATATCTGACTCAAAATGTAAGTAACTGATCACACTGCTCATGGAAATATATTTCGCATATGCAATACAGTTCAACATCAGTGATAAGCATTTAAAATTATCTGTTTTCACTTTGAAAACAGAACATTTTGGAATAGAAAAATTGGAAGGAAAATTCATATGAAGTATCAAACCAAATCTCTCTGGATGGTAGTCAAAGAGGCAAGGTAGTGGTTACAGCATCAGCTGGGAGCTTCAGGGGCTCAGAATCATTCAAAATTCCCCATGCTTTCAATTTTTCAAGGGGTCTGAGCATTAGCAGACCACTCCATAACCCTTTGTTATCTCCGTTTTACTATATGTTAATCTTACTGGATTAGGAGATTTTGTTAATGTTCAGGATCTAAATCTAAGTTGGAAATCTCAAAAGTTTGCTATTACAATGCAAATATATAGTAAAGGTGTTAAAATGAGGATCACAAATGTTTCATTCCTTTGTGTACATGCCACAGGGTGAGAAAATATTACATCATTGAGTATGTAATGGAAGATCTGCCAGAAGGCTGTAAATTACACTGAAATATCAGAGCCACAGGTTTATCCTGCACAGGAGTGCAGAAAGGAAATTCACACTTTGCATCAAACACACTGCTTGATCAACTTCACCAGCACATATTTATGCCCCGTGTCTCTAAAAAAACCTCCCAACCACTCAATCTCCTGGCCCAGCATTCATAGTCTGGTATAAAATACGGGCTAGAATAAGTAAGGTCATTCCTGTACTTAAATAATCATAATCCTGTGTAGGCCCAGTCCTGCAACATTTGTTCTGAGCTCTTTTTCAGCCTGTACAAAAACAGAACAGTGTGTCCTGTCCGTAGGGCTGACAGTCATAAGCAAATAAAGCAGATAAGATGGGGCCGGATGACCGGGTCCCAGGAAGCATGGAGATAATGGTGGTTAAATTGATAAGCAGCCCATGTTTAGCCAGTTGCTCACAAGCTTTTAAGCATCACAGTTTTCCTTGATGAACACAGAGCGCTGAAGGAGTGATCTGAGAGATAAGGAGGCATTTTTGTCAATGCTCAAGAAAGCCAGAGGGTTGTCCTAGAATACGTTCATGCTTGAAAATACAAGTGGGCAAAGGAAACTGGCACCAGAGGTGGACTGCAATCTGGGAGTGAGCAGCTTGACATGACCTGAGAACAAGAGGAAAGGAGGAAAGTAAGGAAATGAAAACCAGCCCCTTGTGTGCAATGCAGTAGAGGAGAGTACCCTGCACAGGGGCTGAGAACTTCTGCTATTATGGTACTTGAGGAACATGGAACTGAAAAACTGAGGAGGATGGGATAGATTATAGAATGATGGCCTGACACGAACTGTTGTTCCAAAATGACAGCAGGTGTCTATTTGTAACCACAGCCCCAGGGCTTTATAACACAGGAGTGTGACAATATATTCCCCAGTCTCTTAAATCTTCCAAATTTAACATTTCCAAGAGTTGCAGCAGCAGAGTTGCTGCTGCCCCTTTAGTTTATGCAAGTCCCTTTACTGGAGAAAGAGTTTATTTCTAAAGAAAGACAAAACCTCTTAAGGATGTGATACTCAGCATGGAAAGCTGCTCAGCAAACAAGCCTTGAAAGCTACAATTGCAAATGCAGATTCAGTTTTTGCAGAGCATCTCAGAGCCATGACTGACTATGGCTGCAACATCTTCACCTTGCTACATGCAGTAACTCTGGCTGTAACACCAATGGAATTACCAGACTTCAAGCATGTGTCAAGGGAGGTCTAAAATAGATTTTTGTTACTTTGCCCCTTGGGTGGAATTAGGGTATTGAATACACAGATTATCTGTTTTAAAAATGAACTAGACTTGATCTGAAAACTTTTACAGACCTACAGCTTTACTATTGACTTCAACAAAAGTTGTCACCACCTTAAGAGTGATGAAGGTGTAGGCGACTAAAGCTGTCTGCAGCCCACACAGTCTCTTCACACCCAGGTTGCCACAGACACCCAGAGCTGTTCTGAGAAGGGCTAACATGCCCCAAAAGCACTCAACTGCCAGACACAGTCAACACAAGGCTGAAGTTGGGTCTCTTGTCACGCATGATTTCTTACTGCTGGAAAAGTTACAGTCCTATGTTCAGAGATCTGTGCACTCAGAGGCCATCCAAATCTATTTAGCCTCTGCTACCAGGTCACAAACTTCTGAACAAAGGCCAGAGTATTCCCAAGATGCTTTCGGATCCAGCAAAACAGTAGGAGAGTGAGAAAGTCAGTGCTCTATTGTTTGACTTGGCAGCAATATTTGATCAGCTGCTAGTCACAAGTAAAGAAGCTGAAAACAGATTTTGATCAAAATACTGATTTTTGCGTGTAAATTCTGCTTCAGAAAAAAAATGGAAAATAGGATATCTAGAATGTCAGACAAGAAAAATGTACCTAATTCTCAAAGATATGTTGTAGACAGAATAGACTCACATGAAACTTCTGATAGGTCCTAGCCAGAAATATTTTCTTTTGAGGCATTTGCTATTTTGTAGAATAGAAAAAGAAATAATATAAATATTGTAAAACTTATATAAATATTTTTCAAAATAGGGAAAGTTTCTGAAGCGGGAAATGAACTTTTATATGCACACAGAGATAGAGGGAGAAGTGTGTGTGTGTTTGTGTCTGTGTGTGTATGTACAGATGTGATCAGAAAATTTTAGCCATCTCTGCCTGTAAAGGAAAAGCAGATGCAGCTGTGGAACTCAAGTTCATTGCTCGTTGAACCCTGGTTCACATCACTTGTACTCCAGCTGAACCAAGTGCCAAACATAATAGGGAACACATTACTTTAACAAGTTAATCTAGCAGCATTAAAAAACTCACTCTCTCAAATACTGCTGATTTGTTTTACTTCTGTTTACTTCTATTCATTTCCACAGGTATCTGCTTTCTGACTGTAATTCTCTAAAATTGTGCCAAATATGTTCCAGATTTTTATCATAGCATATCACAATAGGATCTTTCCAGCCCATGAGAACATACAGTCAACAAAGCTCTTTTCCCTTCATTTCCTGAGCTACTGGCAAAAGCAATTTCATTTTCAGGATGTTAACATTATATTATTTCTGGCTAAGAAAATAATAATCCATCATTAAAATGCTGATAAGGAATCAAGTAAGAATGTTTTGATTCTGGTTGCCATCTACAAATATACATTTATATGTAGCTTTTTGAAAATAAAGGCACACTTACAAGGTGAATAATAATAAACCAGTTGCTGAGGAAGACTGTTAATAATGACACAAAATGCAATTCATACTAACAAAAAACCTATATTTGGTGTAAACACGACAAGTAACTTGAAGATGTCTCAATTTTTACACCTAATTGTTGGATTTGGATTACATGCTGGAGTTTCCTTATACACAAGCCATATATAAAAGCTGATGGGGTGTCAGTTCTGTGGGGCACAGTGGAATTGTTTGGTGCTCTACAGAAAGAATATCTGTCTGGAGAGCCACCTACCCCAGACTCCTGCTCTTTTAATACTTCAGGTCAGCCACCTGTTGGAGGATACACGTGAAGCCAACACCCAACTTCCCTTCCACAGAAACCACAAAACAAAAAGTTTGCAGAAGGCCTTGTGCAGGTCTACGTCTCATCATCGCCTGGAGTGAAGATATGGGTGAACATCACTCCAGGGCTAAGGGATTCCGCGTTTTCACCACTCCAGAACAACTTGAAAAGGCTTTTAAACTCTCAAACACAGCACTCCTGAGAAAACCTCAAAACCTGTGAAAAGCAAGGAAACTAAATCAAGGTATTTTCCAAGCAATGGTATTTGGTTTTTCCATTTTTTTTTTTAATTTGGGCTAATCACAATAATACAATTATTATCCAGTAGCTCTAATTACATTGGAAATAAAATCACTAGACATTTTTTAAATTAAATTAAATCAACTCATTGATAGCGGGAATATAAACTGATTTGTTTTTCATATTAATTTTAAAGGCCTCAAATGGGTGTTGCTTTTGCCTTAGCTAACACCTCCTATTCCTCACAAATGTTAAAAAAGCCTTTCCAATATCACAGTTGTCTCAGTTCTGCTAGGTAACTTTCTACAAAAATATTAATGAGTTTTAATTGCAGCAAGAAAAGTTGTGAAGCATCTGAAAGCTATATATAATGTGGACAGAGAGTTAAAAAAAATTGTGTTTTCTTTCGCAGCTAATCAAACCTTAACTTTCATTTCCATTCTTTGTCTCATGGTGCTGTGTATTTTTTTCCATTCATTGTAGAATTCAAAACACAACAGATTTAATGGATTTCCTGTTTCTAGACCACTTCGTGTTATATAAAAAAAAGAATGTATTTGTATTCCAGGGTGTTCTTGGTTTGTTTTCACCTGAGGCAAACAAAGAAAGATCTTTCTTAACCTAAATCTAATATTGTACAACCCTTCCATTGAATGACAGACGACCTTAATGCTTTAAAGTTTCTAACTGCAAGCCTTCTCTTCTCCTGTTCCATATCATCTTCTCTTTTTTTTTTGTTGACCCCAGCACCTGAACTTTGTTCATTCCTGACTCTTTCAGCAAATGCTCAGAATCACTGATAGTTCCTACAGTTATTGCAGCAACAAATCAATAAGGAACTTTCCAGATTTTCACATTGAATAACACCAACCTAAAGAGCCTCCAGTTAAAACAAGTATTAGAGGAGATCCAAAGAAACATTTCTGCACCTAAAAGGTAGATGTTTTTAGCACTGAAAGGCAGACAGTGAACTGGAGTCACACCCTCACATGAACTGGCCATCTCAGAAAGAGGCACAAAAACCACCACCCCTATTGCTGAGATGGGCAGTGATAGCACAAACAATGCACCAATGCTTAGAACTGGCCAACTAAGCATCTGTGTCTAAACAGCCTCATTTTAAATTTCTCTGCTCCTTGACCTTTCATTCAGAGGTTTCTCCCCTTACCTGAGTGGAGCATCTACTAAAAAAAGGCACCTATATATTTCATTTCAAAAAACAGAGCTCTTCTGGACAAAATATGTTAAAACACAAAATAATTAATTAAGATATCCTTTTGCTGCAAGTGTAGTGCAGTTAGAGCTATCTGCTAGACTATGGAAGATCATTTAAGCTCTTCACTAGATAAATTATTTCATATGATTGAAAGCTCAATTCAAGTCAATAATTTTTGCTCCCTCAAAGACTGCACAAAACACCAAGACGGTTCCTTTCAGATAAAATGCAACAATGCAGAAAAACATCCAAAGCTATTTTGTAATTCTTCTTCATACCAAGTTGTGAAGTACTTCATAAGAAGTTTCAATCAGTGCTTCCAAGCTTTCAACAAAATAGAAGGAATTGTTTTTGTTTCTCTTTTTAAAGGAGAAAAAAGACTAAGAGTAAGTATGATTCTATTACAAAGGCCAACTTCAGAAGGTGACAGAAATAGCAAGCTGAACCATAGGAACAGTGACGACTGGACACATTAAATTCTTAGACAACTTTCTGATTAATCAAAATGAAACTAATATGAATGAATAAATCCATAAAATCTATTAAAAGAATAAATATAACAACTGTTCTTCTCAAGCACCCTTTGCTTTTGCTTCTATTCAAGTACTTACTGTACAAATGTTCTTTTAGACCAGTGTTTATATCAATATTTATGCATATATATGTAGAAATTTGTGTTTCCAGGAAGGCGCTATTGAGTCAAAAGTAGTGAGTATTTCTGGATAAAAGCAATAGAAGTGTGGATGGCCAGAGATGGAGACCTCCACTAGAAACAATTACTGGGTGTTTATTTTAAGTTTGGACTGATATTATTGTAGATTAATTTTTTATAAAAAAGTAAAATAGAAAGATATATAGCTACAGATATCTTTTACATCCAATCTGTGAAAATGAAATAATAGGAACCCAACTGTTTACATTACTATTTAAAGTTTTACTGTATATATTATGATAAAAATAACTTTATTGTTAGTAAAATACCTTAATATTGCTCAAACTATGTCTCCTAGAGATGTAAAAATACTGAGAAGCAAATACTTAAACACAGTCCATTTAATAGTTTGGGAAATGTTATAAAATCTAGAAACCTGAAAATGTCTAACATGCCATAATAGTATGAGCTGACGAGGTCAGCAGAAATGATATACTGAGGTTTTGTACCACTATGAATATATGAAAGAGGAAGAACAAAAATCCCTACACACAACAGCTGAGGTCAGGAAGACAAAATGAATTCAAAGGTTCAATGATATTGCAGCCTTGCAGAAGCCAACCTAGGAAAAGTGCTTGTAATTTAACGTGAAGCAGAAGCATACTGGTTAACTCACTATTTACCCAGTTAACATACTGGGTAAATAGCAGCCAAGCTAATGAAACAGCAAGCCTATGAAAGATGGAATAATGTAGTCTAAGTTTAATTAAGACATTAGAGTTTTAGCTATAAACAATTACAAATTCAGATCAGAGTCATGGAGAGAAACTTGTTTAACTCTCCTTGATCAATTGCCAGGTACAAGAGCTAAAAATTCAAGTATTGCATAGCTTCCACTGACAGTGGGTGGTGTGATCCATGTCTGTTGGTACAAAGCCAACCCACAACCAAATCAGGCAGAAAACCAAAGTCAGGACATTGTTGTAACCTGTTGTAGGTGTCATGCTTGCCCTACTTGAAAAGCAAGAGTGTCCAGTGAAGGAACTGCAAACTAAGCCAAAACCAAAATATACAGCAAAAGTGGGTGTCTCACAGGCAACAGGCATGACCAGAAAGGATTAGAAGAGACCACTTAAAAGGATAAGAACAAGAAAGTGAAACAGAATCTAATTCATCAGTTTAACACAGTGTGGGAGGCATGACAGCGCAGTGAACCATGATGAGTAAAAATGGAATAGACAAAAATGAAAAAACTAAGAAAATGCACGGTTTTTGTCAAAAGCAGGTATCTGAGGGAGGACAAAGAAATTATTGTGAGAAAGCAGTCTAAGTTTGTCATTTTAAAAAGCTGCATAAATCCAAAATTTTAGCTGTTGTAAAACAGCCCATGTTCAAAGAACTCTTCATTTACTTAGACCAGATGAGATTTATTTAAACCAAGATCAGGATCAGGTAGGATTTGGGGGGTTTTTAACCCTCTATATTAACTCTACCATGTAGGACACTTTTCTGTAAAATTCATACTATAGAGGCTGAACCTAAGGCACTGGTGGTTAAGTCAAAGAATAGTTTTACAGAGAGGAAATTTCACAAGAACTCTTGCAATCAAACCAATCTTGCTATTTAAATCCTCAGAAGGATCTCAGTAAACTGTTGACCTCACATTTTCCTAATAGGAAAAGCTGACAATGATAGAAATAGATTCCTTGGTGATGCTAGGCATCACTGTATGTTCCAAAGGCATCACTATATGTTCCAAAGTCCTGTGAGATTCTTATCCCCAGCTGTTCAGATTAGGAGCTGACTAGGCGTGAACCATGGTCCTTTCTGGCATATGCATACAGATTTCCTTTCTATGGAAACAGATTCACCACACATCCCTGCTTGTGGCTGGAATGAGATCAGAAGGTATGTGCATGCCCTAACCAGCCCTTCAGAAACACTCCTGAGCCACACACTTTAAATAGTGACCGAGTTATTGCTGATTTGCACTAATGTATGAGAAACCAGAATTTGTACTTTGTTCAGTACCTTTCTCCATGATTAGCACAAATTCTAAATTTTACTACCTGCAAGAGAAGAGAATACAGCCACCCCATAGCCAGCTCTGCATAACTATCTGCTCAGTCTGTAGAGCCTCATTTTACTGAGAGCCAAGTCTTTCAGCTCTGCCTTCACACAGCACCTAGAAGAGTGGATCCCTTCTCTTTGTAAGACTTTCTGTAAGAGAAAGTTACATTTATATATCTGCAGCCCTCTATGTGGTTCAAAGGCACATTTGCATCTTTCCACCACAACTGCCAGCACTGCCTGCCCAGCACAGCCATTTCCTTGTGCCAAGTGTCAACATCCGATTGCCATGTGATTTTTAGCTGGCCACATTCCTGAAGTACTGGCATGACTCCAGTAATCTGATGATCTAACAACAAAAGTTGCAGCAGATTTTGACCCTGAAAAGTGATTCTCAATCATTTCCAAAAGTGGCTATTAATATTTATTTCTCCAATCATTCCTCTACTTTGTCAGTAAAGTGCTTTGGAAATTTCTCTACTTTTTCCTAAGGCATAACTTCCCTCTTCACCTGAATTCTTTAACCATGATTAAAGCCACACTTATTACTTATTTACCTGGATTTATTCACAGATAACAATAGATTTGGTGTTATTCACTTCCTGCTCAGATTCAGGGAAACACATCCCAAATATATGTAACTCTCCCCCTTCAATGAAATTAATAGAAGAAAGAGAATTTATTCTGTACAAATTTTGCTGATGTGCAAATCTGAACCCATCAGAACAATGCATCATAAGAACAACTATGAGTGTGAACATACTTTTCGATATTATAAAAAGTGAAGCATATGTATTTGTTAAATTTCCTGCTTGCATTTTTGCATTTTTTTTTCTCTGGTGGAACAGAGAATAGAACAAAGAATACTGGTAGGTGATTAATTTTGTCTTATTCCAGTGAATTATAATGTGGAACAGCTCAAGTCTCAAATTAGTCACTCTCAGATAACTGATAAAGAGGCTTACAGGCTCATGACAATCTTTCCTACAGAGATAATAACACTCGTTTATAATGATGACCACTACAGTCAGAGGGAGACAGAAGACAAAGATGCAGACCAGTTACAGTTGTCTCTTCATGACTTCTAACTTACATCTTTAACTGATTAAACAGAAATCTGAAACCAAGCAACTTCAATTCAGGGAAGGATGGGTCATGGGGGTTTTTCCTCCTAAAAATGAATTTATAACTTCTCAAATACACTGTTACCCTAATTTTATCTGCATACTAATTTCAAAAGCATGGCCTGTACTTAATCATCCTATTTACAGTGCTCTGTAAATTAACTGTTGGAGTAATTTACATCTAAGTCCATCTATGCCAATGAGTTCCTGAGGCATTCCTATGGCATTATTGCAGTTCTACTTCTCATTTATTTTGGCTTGGCCTGCATGCTGTACTAATTCTACATCTTAAAATATGCCTACTTTTCTGTAGCAGTTAGCATAG
Organism: Leptocoma aspasia; assembly: GCA_013399835.1. Taxonomy (NCBI): domain Eukaryota; kingdom Metazoa; phylum Chordata; class Aves; order Passeriformes; family Nectariniidae; genus Leptocoma; species Leptocoma aspasia. The sequence goes on along the minus strand of VXAX01005198.1, from coordinate 834,537 downwards.
ATCAACTGTATGTCATATAGTATATTACTTATCTGCATACAGATCTGTATTGCATAAACCAGCAGGAAGGCTCCACAAAGCCTGCATTTGAAAAGTCTTATGACAGATTTTGGGTTGTTCTTGTGGCAGATGTAGTTTTTTCTTACCTCTGTTACCAGGGAAAAAAAAAGTATGTATAATTATAAAGTATGCAAACCCACAGCATTTCTGTATATTGAATTTCCTACAGCAAGTCTGAGAGACAGAGGCAGAATCTGTTTTAGGCACAAGAAGCTACTCCATTTTCTGCTTCAGTCTATGGATACAAAAAATAAATAAGACTATCATAGGAAAATGGAAGAAGACTTTGAAAGATTTTCATTTAAGGCTGCCACATTCACACTTGGCCTCAAAGACATGGGTCTTTTTGCACATTTTCCTACAAAGACAAGGAGCCTGCCTTGTCCTGAATGTGTCATCCAGGCTGCAGTCAGTGCTTTTTCCATTGATTTCACTGTCAGGGAATGAGACCTCAGACCACATTAGTGTGAACATGGAGCAACCCCACTAAAGTCAGTGGAAGAGTTTGGAGTTCCTGCGTTGGCACTCTAGGGATCAAATCATAAAATTTCAGCCTTCTCCCCAAGTTCTGGAACACCACAATTGCTTTCATTTACAGTAATATAAGCACTTGCAGAGCTGTGCAGAGGTGTCTTCCCACCTACCATCAACCAATTTTCAGAGTTGTATTTCAACTTTTAGCTGCAAAATACTTGTGCAGTGTTTATCAACATAAATAACCTGAAGATTAATCCATTCTTATCTCTGAAAAAGTTTCTTTCTTCTTATGTAACAAAAGGATTTTTTTCTGTCATAAAGTCTTTCAGAATTACAGAGAAAACTCAATTCTGGGAAACTGATAAAGACCTAAATATAAAGAAAACAGATAAATATGTGTTATCAGAAAAAAAAAACATTTATTCGTTGATCTTCCTGAGAAATGATGATTCATGCAAATTAAAAATGGTGGCATGTAATATTTCAATGTATCAAAAAAATTGAACATTATGCTACTTACATTACACTCATATAGAAACAATGGTAAAAAAAAGAATCACTGCTGTAAGGCTGTAAAGCTGTACAGTTAAGCAATGCAACAAAAGGTATTTTGAGCATTTTGCTAACTTATTCACACACTTCAAGATACAGTGTTGAGTGACATGATCAAAGACTGATCTTCTAAAAGATCTGCTTCACACAAAAAGCAGAGGAATGCTGGGGCTTCCTCACATGGCTTGGGCTTGTTTGCACAGCAATGGGCAAACTCTGCCCTTCTCTTTCCGTGTTCATCATTGGGTAGGTGAGTATTGCTGACCTTAAATGAACTGAATGACAATTTTTATTTTCTTCTACAGACTGTGCTGTTCTCAAAGTATTTTAGAACTGTTTTTGAAACATAATAATAATAAAAAGAATCTGTTCTGCTCTAGGGGTGCCACACATCCTATCCAGTCACCATGCAGGAGTTATATGAGCTTAAAGTGTGCTCAATCCAAGGGGAGTATTCAAAACAGAAAGCTGGTCTGTCGTCCTGTACTCTTCTTGGCATGTTACAAATCAAACTCTTTAGAATTTTGGAAACGAAACCAGCAAAACCAAGATTATTTTCTCAGATACTATAAACACATCTGTCTACTACCATAACAAATATCCTGAATAATTAAAATGATTGACAGCATTCAAACTTCTGAAGAAAGTCCAGAGATCTTTTTGTCAGATGTAAAGAAGAAACAACAATATTTTTCCTTAACTTCATCTTTAGAAATGGCCAAACCATTAAAAAAATAATTTCCTGAGTCAAACATTCAACATGACAAATGTGTGCCCAAACACATTAAATTCAGCAAAGTTATACACTGCTATAAACATGGCCTTGCAGCATAAATGCATTTATTTTGATAAATATGTTTACACTGCAGGATATAAAAGAGCTAAGATATGAATTGGATTTGGAATTATCTGAAAACTAGTAAATAGCACTGAAAAGAAATATTTTTATGTATGTTTATTATATAATACTTAATCTATTCCTATAATTTTATTTAGGGAAAATGGCCTACTTTATGTCTATTATATGAATAGATATACCTGTGTGGTTTAAAGACTGACTTGACTATGGGAGGGTACCCAATGTCACATAGTCCCCGTAACACATTCTGCAGCCCCCATTACCTCTGTTATCCATGACCAGAAAAAGAAAGGGACACAATTTGTCCTCAGGTGGTGATGCTTCCATCTGCTGTGGCAGGTAAACACTGTCTAGCTCTTTTGAAAGAGAATGCCTTCTGATGGACTGTGATGAAGCAGCAGGAGAGAGGAGCTGTTCCAAGAAAAGGATGTGTAAAAGGAAAGCAGATGCTAGCAGTGGATAACCATTTCTTTCACTTATAACTTTCTTTTTCTTAAGGCAATACATCAAAATATCTATTCAGGACAAGGCTCTCATTAGGTATTAAAAATTCAACATGTAGTACTAATTTTGGAATTTATGAATTTGTAGATAAATGTCACCTCTCCACATTCCTTGAAGAGATATTAGTTTTCAATTATTTTGCTGTTTTATAATTCTTCATGGATTTTTTTTCTCACTCATACATTAATTAGTTTTCAACTTTAAAAAAATTGCTTACAGTAGAAAAGAAGTCAGACTCCTGTAATTGCTTGGTGGCACCATCCTGTCCTTTTGAGGTTAAAGCAAGACAGCATGGAATTTTTTTTCCTTACCCTCTTTCAATGGATGAGCCAGGAGCAGACAGTCAGTTGAAACAGTGATGATTACAAATGACAACCTGTAGCATGTGTTATTACAGCCACAGTATACAGTAATTCTGGTAACAATGTATTTTGCTAACCATACGGATTCAGGGAAAATTGTTTTTTCTGCAGGAAATCAACTGCAGATGAATTATCACAGTATGTCTTTCCCAGGATCGGTATGGGACAGGCACGCGTGTCCCAGCACTGCATGGCACAAATGCAATGTTAGTTCAAAAGGTCTTTGGCAGACAGTGGGTGAAAAGCAGGCCCCTTTAAAGTTAACAACTAAACATGCACAGATATTAGCATGGCTGAGATTGTTCTAATTACTCAAATAATTGTTGGACTCTCAAATATTTTAGGCTCAATTCAGCCTGTTCACAGTATAAGAGAAATCTTTTCTCTCAATGGCTTTCTCTCTTGGTTAGGTTAATCAAATAAATCACATCACAGGCTCACAGTCAGGCAGGGATGTGGCAGGTTCTTGAAGGTGTCAGATGTGACCCTTGCTGAGCTCGAAGTCTTCCTGAGGTAACTGTGAATTTTCAATTCATCCCTTGAAGGACACAGTTCCCATGTAATCACTTCAAACCTCATTACAGCACAGCTGCGCTTGATGGGCACACAGGAAGTAAGAGATAAAGTGGAGTTATCCAGTTTAAAGTATACCTGGACAAAAGATTTAGACATGTCTGGAAGAAGGCATGGCACAACCCCAGAAATGGAAATGTAAGGGACTGCAATTGGGTAAAACCAACATTTCCATATAGAAAGCTAAAGGAGGAGGAAATGTGAATTATGGGACACCAATTCCCATGCCTTAGTGGCAGCTTTCTCCCAAGAGTGACAGACTACACAGCAAGGACCCTCCGTCAGCTTTCAGCAGCAACAGCAGAGCACTGCCAATTCGCTGTCCTGCATCTGCTCTGAAACCTTAATGACAATTTCACCCAAACCACCATCCAGCCAAAACAGCCTGGGTTCACAGGTTAAGTGTGCTGGTGTCATTAAGCTAAGTACAAAAAATAAACATGATCAATCTCTGTAAATAACAAAGACTGGGTAGGGAACACCCTTTGAAAACAGAAAATAGAAACACAGCGGAAAAAAAACAAAAAGGAGAATTATTTATGCTACAGTGAAAACTGAGGACATAGCTCAGAGGGAAAGGTATGCATTTATAACTTGCAGAATTTAACAATATTTTTAAACAAATTTTTATACAATTTTTTTAAATTAGGGGAGCGTTTTAAAAGCTTTGGGTCATATTCCTCAGGGTCACTGATGAAAATCCTTTTGAAGCAGCTTAATCCTCCATTTTTTATTATTATTTTCTTCTGTGGTTATTTGAAAACTGTTCAATTTTCCCAGTATGGTGAGGACCTCTCAACCCTACAGAAGTAATGCCAAAGGCAAAACACACCAAAATCTTCAAAGGCACTACTTTTTCACCTCCAGTTTCTATGTTTGGTAAATATTCTCTAGTTTACCAGACTATGTGATATCAGCTCTACTGGAGACTTCACAAAAGATAGAGTCACCGCAGCCCCCTCAAGCCTCAGTTTGTGAAATAAAACCAACTTTCAGCAAGTGATAGAAGAAAAAAGTCTGTATTGTTCCAATGTCTAGAAGAATGTTTATCTTAATGCACTTAAGACCATAGATACATTTCAGTGGGATGGATGTCCACTCCTGTGAACAGAATGCAAGGAAGTGACAAATGAAATCTGCTGCTTTGGATAACCATGTTAACTGCAGATATTTTTATATAAAAATTACTGCAATTAAATGTTCCAATACAATCAATCAGCAATCCAAATTATATAAATTATAGAAGAAAATTCACTTCTTTCATCAGCCTGCAGAGCAGGGACTGTGTTTGAACTGTCAGGATAATAGGAACCACCAGGGAGCCCAGAGACTTGCTGGCTCAGTCTCCTGGATGTACACAGAGTTGTGAGGTCACGAGAAGAAAAATCATGATTACTTGTAACTTCACATATTCCTACTGCCCAGATACTTCTCTCAGAGTATTTCTAATGCTATATGTCTGGGAAAATGGTATCTTCCAGTATCATTCATTGAGACAGAGAGAACATAAAATATCCTGGGAACTGTCATTTACATTTTCCAATTCATAAGCAGTTTTCCTTGCAAATATTTCAAACAATCTCTGAAAATAATGTGATGGAAACACCATGAATCCAGTTCTCCATCATGCAACGCTTGTCAGCTGTGAAACCATGGTCAGTTTGCCACTGGCTGCTCCATCCTCTCTCCTAAAATAGGGATATTAAAAGAGATCTAAAGCCAGAAAGGTCAAAACTGGAGTCTCTGTTATGTTGTCCTGGGGAGACTCACACCAGGGAAATCAGGGCATGAGTGATAACCTTAAAAAATCGGAATGATAGCACTTCACATCCCTTTGAAAATGTGTTACTGACTGTGCAAGGCTGCAAGAGGAGACGATAATCAGGTCTAAAATTGGACATTCTCTTCCTCACATTCAATTTTTTCCCTGATTCCCAGAGGAAGGCCACTCTCATTTCCCTTAAATCCAAAAAGGTATTTCTTATTTTTAACCTACCCATTGTCATCTAGGTCATTATATAGTGATGATTATTCAAAAATTTCCTCTTACTCCAGTAACTTGAAATGCAATTTGCTCGCTGTGCTGCACACAAACTCAGAGTAGTGTACCCAGTGACAGGACATTTTCAAGCAACCTTCACTTGTATGATTCATTTCCCTACGGCTGTTTCACACGAATGCTAATAGTTAGAACTTCCCTGCCAACAAGGATTGGCCTCTTGACTTACTTGTTTGGTGAGGGCAGCTTCCCTTAGGCATTTACCTCATAACATCCAATTAGCAATTACCATTGTACCATCAGAGTTCATGCTTATCTGTGACTTGCCAAGTGATGTACTCTCTCTCTCCTTTACAGATATTAATGGCTTTTTCTGGCACAGCATCACAAATTTGGTCCTTGTATCAGGATTATATGTACAGGCTTGGTATATGTACAGCAATACAAAAAAATACTTAATAAGCTTCATCATGCGAGCACCACAGGGAAACTCTGGATTCCACAGTGATTGTGTCCAAAATCAGCTTAGTTCTGAAGCCAAATATTTAAATGGTTGTAACAGTCCTCCTGGTAATAGAAAGAAGACAAGAAACAACAAAGTGAGTAAATACTCCCCATTTACTGTGCAAGTTGACAAGTATATACACAAGAATGCATGTCCTCAGGGAGAAGAGACCAGGCCCTGACCAGAGAGATCTTGTTTGGATTAGTGACTTAGCAGTCATCCTGCTCTTTGCAACTCCTGAGACTGAAAGAATTACACCACTATTGGAGTTGAGAAACGACTAGCAATGCTCCATATGTGCATCAGCAGAGCTGGGAAATGACTTTACAGGTCAGCTGTTTTCCTCTGAACAGGTGGATACAAGTAAGAGCAAGATGATACCATCACAAAGCATCTGCTATGTGTCACTGATTAACACTGACCATAACTTGCCAGAAATAATTAGTACTGTAGAATGAGTCATTTTACCTCGATGTAGTCTAAAGATAAACCACACTTTATCTAAAGGTACCTACATCAGGTCTAAACGAGTTAGTTTAAGCTGCAGAGCAAAGGTAGCCATGTTAGCACAGTGTGACTCTTGCTTCTAGACAGAGCTAATTAATCTGTACAGAGTGCAGCAGAAATGTGGCTATATTGTTTCTGGCAGCAGCCCAGAATGGGCTTTACCACAGCTCTGTTGTTCTTTCTGTAAGGAACGTCAGCTCCACGTCAGCCAACACTTCCTGAGCTCAATAAGAACTAAGATTTAAAGCAGTGGCAAACTCTCCTGGCAATTGGGACATATAATAGATTTTTGAAATTTGAAAGGCAGGAATATATCACTCAAGCACACTTCCCACATAATACTCCCTCAACAAGCTCCTCTTCACAGTCACAGGCCAAGTATTGGAGGTCAAAGTGATGGGTGATGAGGAGACATTAATAGAAAGACATATTAGACTGAAGATTGTGTAGTGTCATCCACAGCAGGGCAAGAAGAAGGTTCTTTGCAGCCTATATCTTCTCCTGAACATTGAGACATTGATCTGATATCCATGGTGGCATTTAAGTGGACTTCCATAGAAACACTTAATTTTACATCAATCAAGTTTTCTTTACATGGGCAAAAATATGTGTAAATTTTAACAGTAAAATATCTGATGTGTTTTAGAACCTGCTGCTTGATAAGCTCAGTGACTGCTGATTTCATCAGTTTATTTGCTAGATGACAGTCCTCAATTAAGGTTTTGTTTCTATTATCATCTTTCTGTTATGCCTATTATTGTCTTTAAATTTCTTCTGTGAATTCTGTTTGATCAGAAGAACTCAGAATGGATTCCTGTTAGAGGTTTCTGTTCTCCAGAATAATTATTACTTACCCTAGAATAAAACCAAAAAGCCCATGTGTGACTTCACATCAGGGTATGTACACAATTGGTTACACACCTTTCTTTTAACAAAGGTATTGAGGTATTAAAATATTTTATAAGCATTTAAAATCTCATTTTCCATCCATCCTTTGAGCAATAAGGCTAAGGGCAGACCTTTTTGTGCAATCAGCCTGTTGTGCTTCAGGCCTGAAGATATGGGAAGTTCCCCTTCAGCTGTCATCATGGTGGATGGAGACTTCGGAAATGACGGCTAGAAGTTCAAACAGCTGAAGGCTTTTTTGTGGCATGCTGCCAATCTCGGGTGTCCCCTCCCTTTTATTATGGCTTGTCCACATGCAGCCAATTCATCTTAAGGTTTGACAAAACATTTGCAGATGTATAGAGGTTCTTTGATAAAAAGCCATCCATGCATTCTATCATCATCATTATTTGCATTTATCCTACTACTGAGCACTGTAATAGACTTTACTGTCATACACCACCAGCAGCCTATGAATCACAGCCACCCAACTCAGCAGGGTAGGAAGTAGTTGTGGAAAAATTTGACTTGAACATAATTTTTTTTTCCTCAGAATTATTTGGACAGAATCCACCTTTCAGCTGAGAAGGAACACCAGCCTCCATGGAAATTCTTGATGAACCGAGTCCTTTAACGCCCTATTACTTGTGCAACCCAGTAATACTCACAAGTGTAAAAAAATGTTTACAACCTGTCCCAAACACTTGTGAGACACAGTGAGAATAGCATGAAAAAGGTCATTATGAAAAACTTAACAGTGGGTGGCTTCACAGGTCTCAGACACTGCAATATTATCAGAAAATGCCTTATGGAAGGAAAACTAATAACAATTTTCTGCCTCTTCTTCAGGATCGAGTGTGCTTATAGATACTTGTAGCAGCCTCTAGTGAAGTAAAGTTATACATATTCAGTAGATTAAATGTAGTCCTGTCTCCACATACAAGCTGAAGCTCTGATTTTCAGCTGAACATTTGGCATTGTGACCATGGACCACTTAATACAAGCTATTTTCTGTAATCAGGTGTTTGATACAGACTAGGAGGGGTAAAATTATTTTGCTTAAGCATTTATACAATTATATTGACCTGCAAAGCCTTTGTGCTATAGAACGATTTTGTGTCCAGATGAAAAAACCATGCCAGTAGTACTGGAATGTTCATATGAGATCTGCCTTTCATACACATCTTGTCTCTTCATACCTTCATTCCTGAAAAGAGCTGCAAAATGTTTCCAATTTACATGAAAAGGTAAGGTATTGAGTGCACTGCAATTGCACACGACTTGTAATAAATTTCAAGAGCAATATGATTTCTCAGCCATACCTTTAAGTCCAGCTGCAATCAGGTCCAGAGTTATGCAATTTAGTAACAAAAGCTAATGCATCCATTCCTGGGAGGACACATAAACTAAGCTGCTTTTTAGAAACCCACAAACAAACAAAAAACACTCCAAGAGTCCATGAAGGAAATCTAGCAAATGATATCTTTTCATGGTCTCCCATGCTGACTGGACATGCAACAGCCTTAATAAGGCATCAGATGTGGATAAGATGCCACATATGCTTTTCTTTTGGGAGGTTTGACACACTGCTTTCTAGGCATGGCATTCAGAAAGTTATTTTCTACTGTATTAAAAAAAAATCAGAAAAATGATTAATGCTCTGTTTCTTCTTCACAGTGAGACTTCTTGAGCTGACTTTTTTGCTTCTTTCCAATGCCACTCACACTCAAAATATGACAATTACACTAACACAGACAGTGCAGTCTCCTCTCATTTAAATATACTTTTATGACAGCAAAGGAATTAATCCCACTCCAGGAACTCATGACAAAAAAAGTCATAGCTCTCATGTGATAATACAGCTATCACTGTCAATAAAATTAGATTTAATCATATCTTGGTCAAATAGAAGGGTTTATTGCTTTGATTAGTTAATGTCTGAAAATGTTCCCGTGTTCATATTTTCTTAGAAAATTAATTGGTCACCTCAACACTTTTCACTTAGTCTCCACTCTGAAGTCTCCTACAATTATTTTTAGAAGAATTAAACCTTCACAAACACAGGAAAAGAAAAAGCAGCTTGGGAACCAAAGACAAACTCTTCACTTAGTTACAATTTTGATGCAGTTTTTCTTGACAAAGCAGTAAAAAGAAATAGAGCAGATACTCACATAGCCAGCGCAGAATTGAGGATATAAACTTAGGTCATACCTGCTGTCTTTCCTGTGCCAATTTTTTTAAAGGTTGAGAGCAAAAAAATTTTGTGATAGCTTGTACATCTAATTTAAGATTAATATTGTGACTGAGAAAAAATGTAGTATAGCCTGGTACCTAGAAAATAGATTTCAAAATGTAGATTCCTTGGATAGTCGCTAGTGTGGATCATAGCCACTGAGAATTAATTCCACTGAGAAAACTAATAGTCTGATCATTTTCATAAGAATGGATTTTTTTCAATGACATGTTTAATTAGAAGAAGTTGAAAAAAACTATCTCAGCTTTCTCAAAGTACACCAAAAATGGGAAAGAATTTTATTTTAACAATTTTAAAAACAATTAATGCTGTTTTCATTCTTAATTTATATTAGGCTGTGTACTATTCTATTAAAAGTCAGAGATAAGTAAACGAAATGTTGAATTGAAATATTTTTACTATATTGAAGTAATAATAAATAATAACTTCTTGAAATGAAAGCAGGGGATAAACAAAAATTAAATCCTTCAGTTGTCCGAAATGATGTTGGTTTTTTTTTAATGTAGAATTTCACTGAAAGATACTATGCTATCGTATCCTCTCTCTCCCACAAACACAAATCCAGTTTCTGACCTGCTTTACTCTATTAACTGCTTGTAAAGATTATTTTATTGCCTCCCTATGAGGTAAATTGTTCCTGTTTGGCACAGGCTACTGGAAAAAAATCAATGCAGACCCATACCGCCATGGAAGGAGTAACAGGAAACACTGGGGTTTCTCAGAACTCCCTGACTGTCCTGGGAGATGTGTCAATTTAAGGCATCCTTTTAGTGAGGTGCAGTATATTCACACTTATTAATCTCACTGTGCTGGTAACAATAAAGGTCAATAGCTACTTTCATGGCTGATTATTTTTAGAGTTGCAATGGAGGAAGGAATGGGAATGAGCACTGTAATACCCTGCACGATAAACAGAGGAAGGCACAAGATTTACTGTAAGAAAGATCAACAAGATATCATTATCTCATTACACACATGTGCAAAAAGGAAAAAGAACCTGCAGCAAGAGTAACTATGTGAGTACTTATTTTGAGAGGGAAAAACAAGCTTGATACAAATGCAGTCTGTGTGCTATTTTGCACAGAATGTGAGCCCACAGGATGGCATACAGTGTGAGCTGCCTTGTGAGCCAGTAGAGAACAGACCAGACACGTAAAAGCAGAGTGAAGTGGGCAGGAGAAGAATACTCGTGCCTCAATTAACTGGAGCACAGAAACTCGGCAAGTGTCACACATCTCAGGTGTATGCAATTCTTGGGTCTCATGAATCATCACTATGAAGCAAATACTATTCATCTTTACAATAGGAATTGACGTGCAATCTACAGTTCACTTTTTCCTTCTCACACACGGCTCAAAAATGTAGCTTGTCACATTCAGCTGATGTTACTGTTAGGTGTTAGATTTCATTATTTCATAAGTAGCTGAAACTACGTCGTTTATAAAGCAAACAGATTGCTCTTTGTTCATGTGACAGTTATTCATTCTGTCGTTAGGTGAGATACCAGAAAATAAATACTGATGCTTTGGTTTTGAATGCTGTATTGCACAAACTCTGTAAAGTACCTCTTGGGGGAAGGATGACGGAATGCTGTTTTCCCTGTGATTAATCATTTTCTACTATTGCACCCTTTTCATGAGGAGGATGATATAATACATATTGCTTCATAAAAATATGCATACTTCTCAATTCAAAAAATTATCTCCCTATGCTCATGTCCTACCTTGGGCTTTTGCCAACACTTTTATGAACTCCATGGAAGAAAAATTAAATAAACAAGCAACAAAATTTGTACTTGAAAAGGTCTCAAAGCTTAATGTGTATTTCTCTAATACAGTGTAATTTGCAGCACTTAGTAGTCAACAGCACTGACACTGACATTTTGGACCAAGTGACTGCCAGATGACCCTGATTACCTTGCAAGCTGCTGCAGCTAAACTGCTTCACACTGTCGTGGAATGAATAAGAGGAGATGAAGTTCCAAAGCTGATTTAGTAAGAAATGGACAGTTTTAATGACAGAGACTATTACCCAGCTAGTGAATGAAAATGGTGGAGACATGATAGCTGTTGCTGTCCTATGAGTGTGAAAGCACCATGTCCATGAAACAGGTCCTCATAGTCCATCTGACTCCAGTATTGATCTAAATATTATAGAAAACTGGCCAGAATATTTATTGCCTTCCATTTACTACTCTGCTAAGAGTATAAAATGTCATCAGTGTGGGTAATGATTCAAAAAGGCAAGGCTGAGCATAAAGCTCACCTTTAACCCCTGAGTTGAGGGAAACCAAAGAGTCTGCACTGGGAAGTTTTCTTCCTATTCTCCATGCCTTCATGATCTGTAAGAGATGTTAGTTTGCAGAGCTCACAGTAGGAGTCACAGTTTTACCAGTGTTGTACATTTAATTTCGAGAAAGCATAAAACTCTGGTTTTGTCAAAGGAGAGAATCAATAGAACTCAGTTTGGCAACTCTTCATATTTTCCCCTCCCCCAAAACATTGATTAAAATATAAATATTAACATTACTTTCCTTTTTGCATTCTAAATTGGCTCAAGTCTGTAGACCTAAGTTTTTCTTGGCATACAGACTTAAAACTTTTTATACATGATATCATACAAAAAGCCAAAAGTAAAGTAAAAGAATGAAATCTTGCAGTTACTAATATATTATAAATTTTTTCCTGTGCAATCACAGTGAAATGCCAACATTTTCTGCATACACTGGATACACATACAAATCCCAGTTGCTTATCCCTGCAATGCTATATTTTATTCTTTGAGTGCATTGTTCTAATGCAAGAAGACAAAGCAAGATATTGTGGCAATTCCATTAAAATTAATCTGTGTGAAAAATAGTGATAGACTACACTGAAAAGGCCAAATTCTTCCACAGTGTGAGCCTGGCAATGTCAGTGGAATTAAATCAGAAATTAATTTGGGCATACACAGATACACCACTGGATTAATTCATTGAGCAATTTTTTTTCATTATGCAAGGAAACCAGGTTGAAATCTAGCGAAACTGTATAGGCTAATCTGACTCAATGCAAGCTGGAATGTTTGCAGTATGATCAACACTCCTTAGCAATATTCATTATTATGCAATAAGCATTATCTTTGCTTAAGGTGTACAGGAAATGATAAATGCCCGTGACTCCTGACAGGCACTGGATCTGGAAGCTTACATGAATGACAAGTTGAACAAATCTCTTCCTGGGATATGTGTGCACTACCAGTGAAAAGTTTAAAATAATTGCAGATGTGAAGGTGAGGCCACAGAAGCTCGAATTCACTCATATACCCTCAATCAGCCACCTTATTTATTAGATACTTGATTGTTGCATAATGTTGGCTGGGGAAAAATTGTGAAAAAATAGAACAGGAATGAGCTAGTTGTGCTGCGGTAGCTGAGTAACAGCACGTGATTTATCATAGAGCACTTGAAAAGAAGAAATTTTACTTTTTACATACACTGATTATTTTACTTTTAAAAATGTTAGAAATTTGGTGCTAAACTTTTAAAGTGAAACAAAACAACATCTGAATACTGAATTAGATTATTTAAGACTGCAATTTAAATGTGTTTGTGACACTGTATTCCATAAAAAAACAGGTCTGTACGATGGTTTTCAGCACACACTAATAATAGCAAGGAAAATACCTACAGAAGACCAAGAATTTCAAATATGGTGCAGTTTTGTAACAGACTTTTGTCACGTATCAGAGTTCTTCAAATTTCTCACAGATCACTGTGAGGCTGCAATACCAAATTTTATCCAAAACAAACTATAAGCAACACAGTTGAGGTTGAGATATCTATAATTGATTCAAAGTCCAATCATGGCTGAGGCACCCTAGCTTAGGAAGCTCTGAACTACCCATTTGATATGATGTGTTTGTAGTTATCTTCCTAACTTACAATCTCCCTCTCTCCCTTTCTCCTGACGTCCTTCCTTGTTCACGCATGTTCAAGCTTCTGAGCCAAACCCTCACCCTTGCTCTATTCTGACTCACACAGGAATGCAAACAAACATTTTCAAACAGATTAACAATACTGAAGTTTGCAGCCACTACTAGAACAGGAACTGGTACTTATCACGAGATTATTTTTATCACAATTTTGCCATATATACTGCCCCTAGCAATATTTAAGCAGTATTTTAATAACATGAATGATTGACTGCCCAGAGGTACATTATTTTATCTCTAGTTTGCAATCAGGTCAGAGCTCGAGCAGGATGCCAAAGTGCTCTTGGATCACACTAAAAGACATTGGCAGGATGGCATTACAGCTGGCAGGCTAGACTACAGAACAACTATATGACCCAGGGTAGGGTTTAAGTGCTGCCCAAAATAGCAGTCCTGCTTTAGATGGACAAACATTTTTTCCTGCTAAGACCAGCTCGTTAAAAGGAGGCTCTGACATGCAGCACAGTGACAAAGCTGTGCCTGGCTCGTGTCTGCATCTCTGCAAGGAGTGATGCAAACTTGACTCCTGCCTAAAGAACTCTCTTTGCGCTATGTGATGAGCCGTGCAATCCTGCTTGATGATTTCTCAAGAAAAATGAAGCCTTATTTCTACCTAGGTCTCATCCTCATTAGAAGTGCTTTTACAACCTGCTTCAGATACTCATATGGAAGGTGCCCTTTCACTTCCTTTTTTCTCGATAAAGAAGTTAATAAGTTTCCACAAGTAGTGCAAACTGCTTTACCCTTGCCCTTCACTTCTGTGTTGTTAGGTGAGAAAAGCTCTAGAGCATTTTGCCTTCTCATTTACTTTGATTATTTACAGCCCCACTCTTACCTTCACTGCTATAATTGCTTATGAGTTACACAAAATCAGTCAGTTGCCTTTATTCATACTGAATAGCCCCACAGACTACAGTGAAAGCATGCTGAGTGCAGCATACTTCAGTTTATGACACCCATGAATCTCACCAGGCTGAAGAACTTTAACAGAGGAAGTAATTCAAAGAGTAACTTCCACTGTCTCTGCAAAACAGGACATGGCTTCTACCTCACCCCTCCCCAAACTCTCTGTCTCTAAAGTTAACCCAAGATCTGAGTCTAACCCCTAGTTCTACTTCTGGCATAGTTACAAAACCTGGGCAAGCTGTGCAATAGAATTTAATGTGCAAGTAAAATTTAAAAAACAAATTTAAATTTAAAAACAAACAATGCCCCACAGAAAATAAAACCAGTGAAAATTATGGCATGAAATTGTAGTTACCTTATAGCAGCTAAAAAAAGTCCTCCCCAGATTCTAAACTTTTCTTAGTAGAGCTTGTAAAATATCTACATACAAAAATTATGTCGTGAAAACTGTTAGATATGCAAGTAGCCAAATAACTATAATTCAGGTCATGACAGAGAAGGAATGTTCTTCCTGGACTTCTATTATCCTGATCTACTATCTCAAGTATCAAGGCAGAAGGAAAGGTCACACAGAAGTAACAGCAGCAGCACTTATAGAAGCATAGCCTACTAAAGCACTGCTCAGGAACAGGCACAATCCAACCATTCCTGCACCCATCCTAACTTGGATTGTATCCTGATGTACAATTTGCTCTTATTTTCAGCTCTGCTGCACAGCCAGAAAAAAAAGCATATTGCTTGTGTTATTAACAAGACTGAAAATAAGCCCTGAAATGTATTAATTCTTTGGACGAGCACTTATTTACACCCTAATGTGCTTGCTGTCTCCTCTTTTTCAGGAGCTTTATTATCAGGGAGTCACTTCATTCTCTCAGAACAAAAAGAAATCTAGGTGTGGGTTAAATTGTTCCTTAACATACTATGGACAAATTATGCTTATATTGTCTTCTAGTTTTGCTGCCCAAGGTATTTCTCCCCATAAAAACAAGCACTTGGAATTTTCCCCATTACTCATTTAATCTTTGCTCAGCTGCCACCATGGCATTTGAGACTGCTCAATACAGTTTTCAAAGTACTGCATCTGATATTTATGAACCTATAAACTGGTGCTGTTTGTTTGAAGCAGCTCAGGCTGTTGACAGGGTTTGTTTCTGGGTCTGATGGTAAACAAGTTTTGACTGCATTTCAGGTTCATTCAGAGTGAAACCTTGAAATATCCAGTGAGAGACACCAAATAACTTCAGGCATGTCTGTATTCTTACGAGCCTTGGTTGTCTAAAACACCTTCTGAGGACGGGACAGATATGAACTTGCACTCACTGTCCTTCTCTTTACATGTATCCCTTTCTTCCAGCATTGTTAGCAAATAGCCACCATGGTTTCAAATTATTTTCCCCAAGAAAACCTTATTTCCCAGTCCTACATTTCCTGATATATGCATTTGCTGGGAAAGAGTAAAGACTGTAAGGTAGATATTTCACATTAGCTCAGCTGTGTCTGTGGAATGTAGACATGAAAATTTCAATAATGGCTTGGCAGCTATATATTTTTTTAGCAACATCACTGCAACCATTGTATAAGTTCTTCCTCACTGCAGTACCAGCTCTTGCTCACTCCAAGGATTTTCTAAGCTAAAGAGAGGCAGAAGCCTGGAAAACCCTGAAATTTTCTACCCAATTTCCTACTGTTTCTTCTTTCTCCATCATTCATGCATCATTATCCTGGAGTGATAGAAGAAGTAACACAGTACATCTTTCTGCTTATTTTTCCACTTTTCACTTTTCACAGTGTACAGTGGAAAAGCTCCCAGACTGTGGAGCACTACAAGCTATACTTAATGACTCCTGGTGTCACAGAAAGGACTGAACAAAGCTTCATCAATATCTCATCATTTAGATGATGCTCCTCAGAGTTTTATTTTTCAAATAAGAAGTTCCCATAGCTCTACTTGCCAATGTAAGTATAAACAAGCTCCTCTTTTTTAAGGACTTATATGTCCTCCATGGCCACAAGCAACTGTTTGAATAAAACAAGTAACACCAGACATGCTGGTTTTGGCTGGGGTAGAGTTAATTTTCTTCACAGTAGTATGCAGCTGTGATTTGGTTTTGTGTTCAAAAGTGTTGCTAAAACAAGGATGTTTTAGTTGCTGCTGGGCAGTGCTCACACAGAGTCAAGGTCTTTTCTGCTTTTCACCCACCTCACCAGCAAGGAGGGTGGGGGTGAACAAGGAGCTGGGAGGGGACACAGCTGACCTCACTTGACCACAGGGATATCCCACACCATGTGGCACCATGCTCAGTATATAAAACTGAGGGAAGAAGAGGAAGGGGAAAACATGCGGAGTGATGGTGTTTGTCTTCCCAAGTCACTGTTAAATGTGATGGGGCCCTGTTTTCCTGGTGATGGATGAACCCCTGCCTGCCCATGGAAAGTGGTAAATTAATTCCTTGATTTGCCTTTGTTGTGTGTACAGCTTGTGCTTTCCCTATTAAACTGTCTTTATCTCAACTCATGAGTTTTCATCCTTTTATTCTTACAATTCTCTCCCTCATCCCACCAGGGATGTGAGTGAGCAGCTCTGTGTGTCTGAGTTGCTACTTGGGGCTAATCCACTTCACCTGGAAGTGAAGTGTTCCTGACATGAAAAATGCCATTTTCCATGCCATTTGAATCATCTCTAGCATGGTTTTGTCTGGGTCCAACTACATCCTCTCAAGGAATTCTCAGCAAAGGTTGGGTAACACAAGCCAAGGACAGGCCATTTGCCACTCTGTTTAAGAGGGAAATAGTCTAACCTTAAGTTCATGACCAGACCAGACCACACCACTTGGTATGAACACTTATAATATTCCCTGACATTGTTTAATTTTCTAGCAAATATGTGGTAACAGTGTCTATGTAACTGTCAATATACTGAGCCTCAGTTAAAGATGGGAGGAAGGGAATAAATATTGTTACAATTTGCACTTGGCAAAGGCACAAGGACAATAATGCTTGCTTTCCCAATGGTATTTGGGTAAGTAATTCTCATTACTTCAAAGATCGAGGTAGGTCTAACTTTATTCACCAAGGACATCCATGGGCAGAATGGGATTTGAACCCACCATAGCTCAGAATCCAAGCAAATGGAACAAATTTTCTTCCTGTGGACAAAGCCTGTAGCTAGGATTAATGCCAAAACTGATTAAGGCTTATGGTTGTGCCAGCACTAACCAACAGCAAATGGGATACTTAAGCAACTCCAGATATTACTAACCCCATGCTAAGAGAGGTCTCTAAAGTACATAAAGTTTTCCTTTAGTTTAAGTTTTCTCTACTAATTATGAAGACAGCCTTGATGACTATTTTGGTATATATATCAAATTTTAGAAAGTTAAAATTAGAGAAGAATACCACACCAAATCCATCTGTGAAACAAAAACTGAAACTCAATAAAGAGTGTACAGGGGGCAGTATAACTTAGGAAGGTTAGATTTATATATTTGGCTTAATAACTTGTACGAAATTTTAGCAAGGACTTCTATAATTCAAGATGTAAGATGCAATCATTTCACTAACAGTTTTGCACAGTTTCTAACCTTTTTTGCCTCCTAATGGTAAGTTTTAGGGCAATTTTTTTTCATTATCATAGACTCAGTGACCTCCAGATAAATTACACTCATTTTATAAAATTCTTTCCAGTTTCTTTTATTTCTCACAATCAAATATAAGTGTGCAACTGTAGTTAAAGGTTAAGAAGTCAGAAAGATTTATCATTGAAATGACATAGATAAAATCTGCTAAGGAACATCTGCTCTAAGAAATTTATTATCGCAATACTTTCTAAGAGCTCTCTTGATTATCTTGCAAAGATCTGCATACTAACAAATCTGCTGAATATCAATTTGCAGTGCATATATACTTACTTCTTAACATATCAGAAAAGCATAAATGCATGAAAATTTCAGGGACTGTCTATCACGGGGCAAACTTGATTCTAAAAGATTTATCTTACAGTGCCACATGCTTTTTCATATTCTCCATCCCGATTCTATATTTCCTGTTCTCAATCTTGAAGCAAACAGTGTGGGAGATTGTTTGCTCAGATACATCTTGGATCCCCAAACAAATGAGAATGAATGTCTTGTTTTCTTTTGGTGAAAACTGCCATTCCTTGCAATGGAGGGATATAAATAAATATACATCAAATTATACAACATGTCACACAGCAGACAGTCACAAGATGAATTTGTCTTTTTTAAAGGCATAGCTGAGCGCAGACTCTGAGAAAATGAAAACAGTACCTCTGTTATAATGTACAGCATGAATCCTTTGACCCAGAGATAAAGGAAGAAAAAGCAACAAAGCCATGTCATATCTAAAGGATATAAAACCAGAGAAACCAGTGTACCCTGGTTTTGTGTACAAGTTTTCTCTAAAGAAAAAAAAATATTTCCTTTACATTCCGTTCGCTTTATCAATATAGCTTCATTCCCAGGAAACAGTACTATAGGTCACTTAGAGAGAAATCACTCATTGCTAATGGAAAAACAAATCAACAATATATTTACGCAGCTAATGCACTTCCTTAGGTCACATTATACAGGAAAGCTTTTAAAAATCTTTTGTTTGACTGATCATATTATAACCTGAACTATTAGCTACTCTGAGTAGGAGGCCTTGTTTTAATGCAAAGGCTTTAAAGGTACAGTTCTGATGTGCTCACTGCTGGAAGCAAGGAACCACTGTGCTGCAAAACAGCTGTATTTCTGGCAGATAAAAGGTGCCTCAGGAAAACACAAACACTCTCAATACCACCTCCCAGAATTTCTGCTGCAAACTCTGCTCATGACCCTGGTCTAAGAAGGGACAGTCCCAGCCAGCAGGCAGAGCTCCTACTGAGCTTTCTGGGATGGTATGACAGAAAGCTGAGTTTTTTCTTGGGCATTTGAATTAACTTCAATAATTGCCATTTTGTGGAAAAGTGAAGGAGGCATTTCATGGTGTGCCATCTGTTCAAGCTCAATTTACCACTGGGAAAAAAGCCACAGAACATCTGAACACAAAAAAGCATATCCTGCCACGAGGGTGACCAGGCTCCCACTGGCTGTGCCTGAAGTTTGTGGAGACTTCAACTTTGTACCTGACTGCACTGCACCTGTGCAGCATATTCCTGCATTTGCAATGTATATGCAGTGATGGTTTACTGAGCAAGAATTGTCATCTCTCCTTAGACAAAGCCTTATAGATCCTCACTCAAAATCAAAGACACAAACTGAAATCTCTTCAGAGGAAATCCATCCTGGCAGAAACTATCTGCAACTAATGTGAGTCCATCTAAATGCAATATTATTTGTATTTCTATGTATATTTAGCTGTAGCCTGGGGTTTAGCAGTTTTTTTTTTTCTGGTTTTAATCTAAATACCAATTTCTAAATGTCAGAGAATCATAGAATATGCTGAGTTGGAAGAGACCCATCAGATAATCAAGTCCAACTCCTGATCCTGCACAGGACACCAACAAGAGTCACATTGTGTGCCTGAGAGTATCGTCCAAAGGTTCCTTGAACTCTGTCAGGCTTGGTGCTGTGACCACTTCCCTGGGGAGCCTGTGCCAGTGCCCAGCCATCCTCTGGGTGAAAAACTTTTTACTGATATTCAAACTAAACCTCCCCCAACTCAGCTTCATGCCGTTTCCTTGAGTCCTGTCACAGGTCATGAGAGTGAAGAGATCAGTACCTTCCCCTCCTCTTCCCCACATGAGGATGTTGAAGACTGTTGAAGACAACGAGGCCTTCCCTCAGTCTCCTCTTCTCCAGGCTGAACAGACCAAGTGATCTGAGCTGCTCCTCACACAGCTTCCCCTCAAGGCCCTTCACCATCCTCATGGTGCTCCATTGGACACTCTCTAACTGCTCTCCCCAAAGCCCCTAAAACAGAATTAACTTCTCAAGGAAGCTGGAGCCAGTACATGCAAAGAAACAAAGTTTGTCATAGAATTTTTTGAACTGGTAGAAACCTCAAAGGTCATCTAGTTCTAACCCGCCTGTTCTGCAAAGACCTTCCAACCTTCCACTAGACCAGGTTGCTCAGAGGTCCATCCAACCTGGCCCTGAACATTTCCAGGGATGAGGCTTCCACAGCTTCTCTGGGCAATCCATTCCAGTGCCTCAACACCCTCACAGTAAAGCATATATTCCTAACAACCAATATAAACCTACTCTTATAGTTTAAAACCATTCTCCCCTGTGCTATCACTACATGCCCTTGTAAAATCTTCCTTACCAGCTCGCTTGGGGCCCCTTTAAGACACTGGAAGGTGCTAGAAGGTCTCCACAAAACCTTCTCTTTTCCAGGCTGAACAACTTCTCTCAGCCTGTCAAGACACTGCTATGGTTTCTACTAGACAAATGTTTTCCTCTACAACATTTTCTACTTCTGAAACTGAATTTTCATTATCAACTCAGTACCAAGAGCAGACTAAAACTATTATCTATTCATTATTTGTGAGGAATGTAAAATACAAAATAAAGGTCTTCAATGCAAAAAAAAAAGTGATGGGCATGACAGAGGGCTATATATTACCCAAAGGAATTTTGCATTGTACAGCCTATTGCTGTATTCTTTCTCTGTCAGTCTAGTTCACATTCACCATTTTAGTCTTGAGGATTTTTTCAAGGGATGCTATTATTATAATTATTTTACACCAATCAAAAGAAACTATTAAAAAGAAGAGTGTAAGAGAGTAAGTCATTTATATCATCAAATAAAATCTTTTCTGTCTCAAATGTGAAACAAAGCCTTTTTGACTGCAAGTGTCAAGGTCAGAATTTTGTTGAGTTATTTATTTTCATCCTTTACCCTGACAACTACAAAAGACAACCTTCTGAATCAAAATGAATGCAACAATATTTATATTCCAAAACAAAATGGAAGATAACAATTCTTTCTGACAGAATTTCTCTTTGTTAATGCTTTTTATTGTGTGTTACTGCTATAATATTTTAAAATTTACTCTGAATGGCTAATAAATTATAACTCATGTAAATTTACCATGATTATTCCTGGTCCACTTCCTAGAAATCCTCTAGAATTTTTGTTTTGGAAAGACTTCAAGAGGGGAAGTATATCACCATTTGCTTGTCCCATTCATATCTCTAGCATCCTCAATTGGCCACTAGCATACATGCATTGCAGTCCAAGCAAACCTTTAGTTTGACTCATTACAGATGTTCTTATGTCCTCAGTATTTAAGATAATTGCTTTAGAGAAGAGAGTATATGGTTTTCCTAATAAGTTTGTGTTTTGGTTTAAAAAAGCAGTTGCAGTGCCATTCTCTTTTTGATTTGTTTTGCATTGCTTAGTGCAATATTTTGCACTTTGAATGTAAACAGATTGCCCTTTGATGTCAGGACTAATTCCTTGCATGTTGATGGAGCAGAATATTAGAGATGAAATCAATCATATGGCTCTG
This sequence comes from Leptocoma aspasia, assembly GCA_013399835.1. Classification (NCBI taxonomy): domain Eukaryota; kingdom Metazoa; phylum Chordata; class Aves; order Passeriformes; family Nectariniidae; genus Leptocoma; species Leptocoma aspasia. The sequence continues at coordinate 812,666 of VXAX01005198.1, read as the reverse complement.
AGACAAGAATCCATCTGTACCATCATGTTAATTTGAGAACATATTTGGAGCCAAGATAAAACATAACACTGCATGGAGCTAAACATCAAGCTGATCAGCAGAGACACAACTAAATGCCATTGAAGTCCAAGGAAAATAAAATCAGTGAGAAAATTGAATCAAGTTGTCCAGCAGTATTTCTTTATAGTGCTACAAACATGTGTGGTGCACGCATAAGCTCATATGTTAGAAAAATAATAAACTGAGAAACATTTGCAGACATACCACAGTTGAGTTTCAGTGCAAGTATTAAAGGGCATTAGATTTTGGCACTGTTTCTTTGGATCTGACAAGGAAGAAACTTATCAGCCTCAGCACAAAATAATTCAAGCCTAAAAAGTTGCTCCTTCTGGCTATTGGAATAGGGTACTTTGTTGACAAGAACTGTTGGCATATGAACTTTAGTCAATCCTATAGGATAAGTGAGTAACTTAGTCCTAGAAACAAATGAGTACACTGAGTGTAAAATACATGTCAAGCATTGTGACCACGTCTTTGTGGAAAGCCTTTAAGGTGGGCTGATTGTGAGACCAGAGACTTGTTGGGTGTTGAGGAAGGTTGACCAAATTTTTCTACGCAGTGCTATAACTTTTGAGGTCCAAAGATACTGAAGAATGGAAATGGACCTCACAACCCTGCTCCATGACCATGTACCCACAGCTAGAACCACTACTTTGACTCTCTCCTGCCTTCTCCATTGCATTGCATTTCCCTGGGACAGGCAAGTCACATAATTTGTAAAACTACTTACACCTGTGATAAAAGTGTTTTGGCATCCGATCCATTTAGTTTCTGAATAGTCATTTTGGTCTTAAATCACAATATTTCTTCTTCATCAATTATATCTATAGTCTCAGACAACACCCAAGGGAAAGGATTGTTACCACATAAATGCCCTGATATGGAGATTGTTGCATGAACATATTATAAGTTTCTCTGCATGCAGGCCTGCAGAAAATTCTTCCCTTGGGAAAGCATCTTTTTACTGTCTTTTACTCTGTACAAGTTTCTATAAACAAAATCTCTGAGTTGTGTTTCAAGGACATTTGGATTTCTCTGCCTGTCTCCTGATATGGGAGATAGGGGTTTTCTTTCTTTCAACCTATGAGGTGAAAAGTTGTTCTCTCTGATTGTGTAAGCTATTCCAGGCATTTCTGAGACGAAGCTGGAAGCAAGAGCTTCGATGCCCTGGACTGGGCAGACAATAGCCCAAATCCTTTGTATTATGGAGTCATGTTAATAAATCATATTTAGACCTCTGATATTATTGTCAAGAGTCCTTTATTACTGCATGGACCACGGCAATAGGAGATTATATGTCATGATGACCTAGAACACAGGTATCCAACTTTTCATGTTAATAAAGCTCTCATGAAGGTGTGGGACTCCTGTACACTATGGCTCATCCCTGTGCATCCCTACATGCACCCACTCTCTAATCAAACTGCAGGTGCCTGCCATCATCCCCATCGGTCTGCAGGCAGGTGCAAAGTCAAGTGAACAGTGTACACTTTTATGTACTTCTCATTTCTCTGCAAAAGCACAGGTTCCACGATCATGAGACAGACCTGCCCCCATTCATATAACAGGGCATGCAAATGGCCTTGGGGCACCCAGCCTTACATGTCTGAATACGCAGAAGGATGCCTTGTCAAGGACACAGCACAACACTCTGGACATGTTATGGATACACAAGGGCATATAGTGGAAAGGACTGGTTACAAAGGGAAAGATGACAACTCTCTGGAGGGAAGGGATTGAATGGAAGAGGCCAGGCAGAAAAAAACTGCCTGGACTGGCATGTATAGCCTGTGGTGCCCCATCCTGCTGTTACACACCCAACAGTCCTTCCGAATCCTGAATGAGCTTTGCTAAATCCTTCCAGAGACAGTTCTCTTTGTCTAAAATACATATGCACTAACCCATTATGCTCAAATCTCCCCATTAACGTGGGGAATGTTGAGGATGAAAACACATTTCTACAACACCTGAATGGATGTGGCCTATCTGCTCCCTCATGCAACAGCATCATGTCTCCTCCACCAACAGCAGCACTGGGCACAGTGGGAACACAATTTATGCTCCTTCTCCAAAGTCATCTTATTTCTCTGCTGAAGAGAGGGCAGTTCAGACATCAGCTGGTGGACCAGTGAGAGGACTCCCTCAGTACCCTACTTAGATTAGGATAAGCCTGGACTGGACAGACAAGATGTGAGAAAAATCACAGCATGATGAATCTTAACAGAAACTAACTTTTAATGAATTGTTCAAATCCATAAAAGTGATGTCCTCCGTCTGTTTTAAAAAATGTGTAATACTCTTCATGTCACTTAATTTGTCCTGAACACTGTGTGGGAGAACACAGAAGAAATATTAAACTAAGCTAGGAGTATTTAATAACATTTTGAGGCACCTCCTCTCAGTAAATTGCACTGTCTACTGTAGTTCTTCACATAGTTGCATTTTATGCTGCATTCCTAAAAAGCCACATGACACTTGCCTTTGGGTCAAATTCATAATAACTCAACAGTAGCACACATTCATACAGCTACTAGCAGAAATGACAGAAGGTTTTTCCACTAGTATTCTAGTGGAAGTAATCTACAGGAACTGAGAACTGGGGAAATGGGCATGGAGAGCTCTAAGTCAAATACAGAGTCAAATACAGATAGCTGAAAGAGATGGACCTATATATCTTCACTGAAGAATCATCAGATCAGAAACAGAAATGTAAATGTTAGCTGGTTATCATGATTCCTTGATTGTAATTAAGGAGGTACAGATAAAGAATCAGATCATTGAAATGTGTTTCACATTTCACAGCAGTCTTGTTCTGCTTTGGGCACTAGAGCTGAACTATTCCTTTTCCTCTTGCACCACATGCCCAAAGCTGTATTGCCTGGATCTTGTAGGCAACTGAGAATATCACTTTGGGTACAGGTAAAACCCACTTTGCAATTTTTTGCGTGGCCTGCCTAAAGCCAAAAGTGGCTGGAGCATTCTTCATCCTCTGGCATGCAGTTAGCTCAACTTGTCCCACATAAGAAATCATAAGAGTGGGAAAAAAGTGACATCATCTGTTAGGCTCCAGTCTACCTAAGCACAATTCCTGAAGGTATATGAAATTGTTTGATTTCATATAGTCATGAACTTGCATAATTGTATGAGTGTATGGAAGCCTGGAGTTGAAGGAGAACCCCACAAATGTAAAGATCACAGATTAGGTCTCTCTGCAGCGTGGGTGCAATATGGAAAATGGGTGCATTGGCAGGTATTTGAAGAAGAAAGGGATTCCATTAGTCTACTGTGTCATTTTTCCATTTTTCAGAAAGTTATAAGAAAATGATTTCTTTGTTTTTCCTTAGATGTGGGATGACTCAACAAAACATAAAACTCTATCTTCAGCATTGTTTAAAGATGTGATACAGAAGGAACATGTCACATGAGGAAGACAAGAGATGCAGAACATAAACTGAGCACAAAAGGGCTGAAAACATTTTTCTATGCCTCTTTCCAGAAGTAAGCAAGGAAGTGTTTACAAGGTACCTAATATGCCAGCAGGTCAAAGTGTTATACCTAAAGGGAGGGTGAAAAGAAGACAGAACCATGTCCTTTCCAGTGGTGCCCAATATCAGGATAAATTAATACACAGGAGGTTCCCTCTGAATGTCAGGAAACACTTTTTTACTGTGAGGGTGACTGAGCACTGAACAGGTTGCCCAGAAAGCTTGTAGAGTCCCCAGCCTTGCAGATACGCAAAAGCTGTCTGGACATGGTGCTGGGCACCTGTAAATGGCTCTGCTTGAGCAGGGGATGTGGACCAGATGACCTCCAGAGGTTCCTCCCAAATTCAACCATTCTACGATTCTGTGACAAATAAGAAGGAAATCTATTTCTTAAACCTGCGTTTGAAAATCTTGGGTTGGTGGAGCAATTTAGAAATAATTTCCCTGCAGTCAATGAACTACATGGGAAAAAAAGATCAGAACCAGGCTGTATGTTGCTGTTCCATTGTATTAGACTGGTAGCCAAGTTAAAAAAATTGTAAAGCAAGTGCTTGAATCAATGATTAATGCTATTTGCAAGATATTTGCATGTTTTAAAGTCTACAGATATCACTAATGCATAAAATTGGCTTCTTCCTCTAGTATCAATGGCAGTGTTGAAAGATGTGTTCTGGGAGACTATTCACCCCACCAAGAAAAATACAGAACCTTCTCTGGTGCTCTTTATTTCCTGTTATTCTTCTCTGGTGCTGTTTATCTCCTATGTTATTTCATAACAAAGGCACCTATCTCTATCCTAAGGAGCAGAATTCCACTAGAACTAGAAATGGCACACACCTGAGCTAACAGATCAACCTTTTCTGCACAGCAGCTGTGTAGTCACCACAGATTACTTCTGCACCACTCCAGGACTGATTGAGCAATGCAGCCCAGAGACCACTGACATCCCAAGAGGGCAGGTGGGATATTTAACCTAGCACTGAGACAAGGATTTAGTCCCAAATGCTGATTTCATTTTCTTGACTTTTAACTAGGCTTGTTTCACCTTCTGTGTCTAAAGAATTTGAATAAACATCTTTTCTGTAGGAGCTGTATACCCTCTGCACATCTGACAGCACAGTTTTACTGCAAATGTTTCCATCTCCTTTTAAAAGCAGGTCATTTGTCTAGTTGAATCAGACTTATATAAGACACAGCTTACCGGGGTAGGAAATGTGCATTAGCACTCTTTTATTAATGAGTTCTACACAATGGTACTCAACAATTCTTTCTGCTGTTCTCCCAGAGAACTGAAAACAGGCAACGGATTTAAAGCAACTTTCTAACCAAGTTGCACGTCATTAATATGGGGGTTTTTTTAGCTTTTATAGTGAGACTGCTTAAAAGTATACTTTAATTAACTCCAGGTAATTTCTGCTTAGTCTTCTCTTAATTTGATTTAGAAAATATACAAACAAACAAAAGTAGATTTTATATTTTAAAAACCCCGTGTCTTTCTAATATTTTCATTATGCAGGAATTTACATAAAATATAAATATTTATACGTGCAATTATTTACATATGGATATATTAGCCAGGCACATATCAGTAACGAAATATACTACAGTACACACCAGGACCCATGGACAGAAACAACAACCTAGAAAATGTAAATACTACAAAATATTCTTATCAGAAATCAGAAATATGTAATTGGATCCATTTAAAAAAAATCTCAGACTTTGAGTCAGAAATTAAAATAGGTTTTAGCTCTGTGGGTAATAAAACCAGCCTTAATAATTAATATTTTAAGCATAGAACACTTTTATGCTGAAAAAAAAAATCTAAGCAGGGGTTTAAGAAAGAAATATGGCAGACTAACAATTAACAATTCCGGGGGCTGGATGCCTGCCTAATGATGACTCTTGCCACCAGGGAGCCAGGATAATTTAGGGACCCCACCAGTGCAGCCAACCCCCAGGATGCTGAGAACCTGGAGAAAAAATCAATCCCAGAAATCAGGAAGGTCTAGGCAGAATTTCACAAATAACTGTTTCCTTCAATCTCCAGCAAAACCAGTTGAAATACTCTAATTTGACTTCATGATTACGGGCAGTACTTCAGCTGAATCTATCTAAACAGTTTTCATCTGCACCTTCTAAAAAGACCCATAAAGAATTGGTGTCAGTCCTGTCCCTCAGCGTCTAGGCAACCCGGATCCATCTCTGGAGAAGTCAAAGAATCAGATTCAGAAAGGTAGTGAGTTTCATTAAAGCTGTATTTTCTAGTAAACTGATAAAAGATTTGCTTTTCATTGTTTCTAACAAGTGAAATAGGGAATAAATGTTCTTCCCCTGTAGCTACAGAAATCTGAAACAAGTCCAAACAGCTTCTCTATTGAATTTACACAAGCAGCAGCTCTAAGCTCATAAAAATCTATCACTGTGAAGCCTACAAATATGCCTTCATTTTATTACTCTTACAACGATAATTTGGAGCAATAAATATTTTACACTGAACTTGTATTCTGTCTGCAACATGGGTCATCTAATTTCCCCGGCCTTCACTCTGTATTTGGAACTCAGGTTTCATAACCCAGTTGGTCTGTGCCTGGAAATTCTGATGGTGTTACTGGCAGTTACATGCAACAAAGGCAAACACAGACCAGCCCACATTATAGGAGTGGCTGGATCATGCTTTCTTTTTCTCTGTTAAATGTATTTTGTTCTGCAAGGTCAGTTGATTTCCATGGAATCACTTGCAAACTTAGGCAGCACTTTAGATCATAGTGACACAGCTGAGCATTAAGGTTTAGAGGCCACCACAGGAAAAAAAATAAAAGAACCAACCAAATTCTTTTAAAAGCAACAGTGGCCTTCAAGGAACACAGTTATGCTGGATATCAGCTGGTAGGTGAAAGCATTCAACCTTGAACTCTGTGTCTAATAAAGGCTACAAAGCATCTGTGTGTCTGGGTATGCTGTTTTCACCTAAGGTAATCATACCCCAACTGGAGCTATCACAAGCAGCTTGAACATTTTTTGGTGTTAAGAGCAATGACAGCTTTTTTGAGGCTTCTAGGCCATTTAGTGATGTTACATTCTATTTGAAATAAGAAAAGGTCCTGCAGTCAAAAGGCATTTTTCCTGTAGCATAAACCAAGGGGACAGATGACCACACAGCGGGTCCCAGTCTTGGCCCTGAGCAGGTAAACACTTCACACTGTCCGTGGGAAGGATGGCTTCAAAGTGTCCCATCACTTCCTATTGACCTGAAAACACATGGTACGATTCACCTCCTGCTGAGGCAGTGTGAAAGAAAAGTAGGCCATGGCCTTGCCTCTCTTGAATCCTCTTAAAGCCAGCAGACACCCCAGACAGCTGCAGTGCTATCAGGCTCCGTCTAGGAGTGAGCTGTTTTGATTCCCGATTCCCTGCCCATGTCACATACTAAAGGCTGAGTAAAGACTACCCCTCAACAATATACTGCAGTACTAGAAGAAATATGTTTGTATTTACTACCTCATGCAGGTTTTCATTTGAGTTGCAGAGTATAAATTCAACAGAAAGTTGTTTCTTCACCTAAGCAAGAAAGCCAGTACCGTTCAAATAGACCATGTAGATTAGTTCTGGCCTATTACTGTTAAGTTCTCACACACCATGTAACTTTTGCACCACAGGGATTTGCTTCTAAAGAAACCAACAGATATACACACAAAAAAAAATATCAAACCAAATACAAACCAATCAACCAACCAACCAACCAAAACCAAAAAATCCATCTGGTATCATATATTCCATCAGGTAGTAGGTACAGAAAAACAAAGAGGGGTAGAACAAAGGCAGAAAAGTTATTTCATTCACAGCAATGCCCTCTGAAAACTGAGATGGAAACTGTCATTCTGAAGATCACAAATATCTATCATGAATATCTTTCTCTTAAAATAACCTGAGGCCAATCATTCCTAATTTAGAGTAGCCTGAAGACTGAGCAATGGACTAACTTTTCTTATAGACACCTTCTGGATATTTCTTTACATTTGTACAAAGCTGTGAGTAGAAAAAAAAATCTTTCAGCTCTCAGGCTGAAGGTATAATAAACCCAAGTAATACAAGAGGCTTTTTGACATTGAGAGATGTCTGAAATTGCAAGTCTGGAAGCATAATAATGCTTGAATGGGAAGGCAACCCGTTGTTTACTCTGCCTCCTTTCACCATCTTTAGCTTTTTTTCTGGATTTGAAACTGCACAGCAGGGCACAGATGCATGGATTGCTGTCACCTGCTCTGAGTGAAAGGGTTTTTGTGCTGCTAGCAATTTCCAATGGATATAATAGCATTTGACTTACCCCTACTGATTTCAAGTGGCTAAGTACCACTGAAAATATGGATCCTAACCTTTTCTCACCAGCTCCCAGACACAAGGGAGTCTTCCCAGGGCAGCTTGCACGAAACCAACAGGAAATGATTCTCTTTGCTGGTGGTTTTCTCCTGCTTTTGCAAACTCAGCTAACAAATGAGTCCAGCAGCAGTAAGGTGAGGATGAGGAAAGTCATGTACCTGCCTTTTCAGCAGCTGCAAGCTCTGCTGCCTTTGCAAGGCTCTGCTACACTTAGGATGTCACCCAGAACAGAAAGGTGGGAAATCCTGTGCATCTGCAGCTCTGCTGGACTCACACAGCTGTTTGGGAAGATGACATTGCAAAAATTATCTTTTTGTACTTATCTCCTTCTCTTTATATAGCAATACCTTACTTGAAAGGGGTACCCTACACTCTCAAAGAAAGAGTCTTAATTGCTTGCAAAGCTATGACAAGTCTGACATAGAACTGGAACTTGGATCTCATCCATTTTCAACTTACTACTAATCTTTTTATTCCTTTACTTTGTTAAAACCAGCATTCTTCAGATCATGTAAAAGCCATCATTCAGAGTCTTGAATCATCAAGTGATAATATGTTTCTTATTGCAAACAACACTACAGTTAGGGAAAGGAAAAGTCTTAAAAGTTTATGCTGAACTACAGGATTTTGACAGGCCTCTTCCTTACAGCAGTATAAACCTCCATACTCAATATTCAACTCCTGGAGCTTAAAGTACCAACCTGAGAATGTTTGACTAAAGAAAATGAATTAGAAGGCCATGGCACCACTGCATGCTTCACAGAGATCATTTTAAATAAAAGTCTAAACTGAGCTATGAGGCAGGGCTGTGAGGAATCTTCAGACTAATCCTTTATTTATTTCTCTGGATATGTTCAATATTATCACTTAATTATCATTTATCCTCTCTTTTCACTGTAAGGTTCCTCTCTGCATGCTTCACTTCCACCTTGTTTTCATAAGCTCATCCAAACTGCAAGCTCTCACTCATTCTCTGTAGTTAAATCATCCTTTAAAATATTTTTAGGAGATTAGGCTTTTTAGATTTTCCTTGCACCTCCTTCAGTATTGTACCTAGACTAGTCTGGTCCTTCTCACACAGTTCCTTTCCATCTGCTACATTTTAGTTCTTTTCCCTGAATTTTATTGCTTAACCTAAGGTGTGAACTTAATTTTAAAATATACTGGACCATAGAGAGGATATATGGTAGTGGTGGCTCCCAGGCTGGACCACAATATTACATCTCCTCAATATTATTATTACTAAATGCACCATCAGTGCTTCTGAGAAGTAGAGCTGGTTATCAACAGCACTGGACACCTGACAAGCAAGCTCAGCTGTCAAAAAGTTTACAGATTAGCCTTTTGCATTTTTGTCCAAATCTGCTACTCATTCAGAATTAGTCTCATTCCCACAGTTTGTTTCCCTCTTTCAGCTGTGCCTTCTACCATCAGCAACCAACCCACTTTTTCCACCTCATGGACAGCTTTTCTCTTCAGATGTACTTTGCCTGTGCAAAGGCTGCCTTATAACCTCACACTCCAAACCACAAACCTCTTTCCAGACTTCCCTACCCTTTTCACTTCCTTTGCTTTTCTAGTCAAAATGGTGCCTTACTCGTGTCTTTACACTCTTGCCTTAAGTTAGACACATATTCTGTAAATATTACACCTGAAGTAACACACCTTTTATTTCCTAAATTTAAAATAACATTAAAATATATACCTATTTAACTGTATTTTAAAATTCTACACCTGAATTCCATTAGCTGACTGGATAACACCACTAATTCCTCCCTGATTTCCCTAGAGTATTTCCTGGTGACAAAACAGAAATCTGTGAGTCTGAATTCTTAAGTCATATCTGCATTACTTCAACCTGACAAATGTAAATTTTGTTGTGTAACAGGCAGCTCCAATATAGACCATACACAGAAAGCTCTAACTGTTTCTCCAATTAAGAAATTTTCATGTCTTTGCTCTTTCAGCTACTTTCCACCTCTGCATCTCTAAAACACCTACTGTGAGAAGCATAGTCTGAAAGAAAGTTTTCAAATCCCTCTGATGCTAATGACAGCATGAACTCAACATGTACTGAGAGCTGCTTCAGCCAGCTCCAGAGCTGAACCAGCAGCAAAGCCACCTCCAGTGCTGGGTGAGAGGCCCTGGGGTCTGTCCTGGGAGCCACACTGCTCCCAGTGAGTCACCACCTTCTCCTTCCCTGCTGTGCAGGCATCCCATCCCTGTCTCCAACACGGGCCCAGTCCCCAGCTCAATCCCCAAATTATCCCATCTTGGCTCTGAATCATTTGCCATTTCCTCCAGCAGAATTTTTCCTCTATGCAGGCTCCCATTTAATTTACCCTTTGGGCAGAACACCCTTTCTTTTGCCTGTATGGCACATGTCAGTCATTCAGGATATGCTGGAACTTTGGTAATGCCATTTTTCACATCTTCATTTTTGGACTAATGAGGGAAGCATAAATGAGTATTGGCAATGTTGCATTGATAATTTTCATTTCCTTTCTCATTCTTTTGGCTTTAAGAATAGAAAAGCATTTCGCTTTTCTAAATTAGTCGTTACACAATTAGCAAAATAAAAATATGGCACTGTTGTTTAGCTGTCACTCTCTCTTACCACTTTACCCACAGTTGAAGAGGAAATTACAAATTTGCTCAATAAAGAGAAGTATGAAGGCAGAATACTCTCATAAGACATCAGATTTAGTACCTTGGAACATTTGAATTTAAAAAGTAAGGATTACATAACAATGAAAGGTACTTGAAATAGCTTAAGAACCATGCAACCAGTAAATCTTGAAACCTTATTGGCAATTGGGATTCATTATCAAAGCATTGTGAAAATGCTTCCATTGTCAATATTAAGCATCGGTATTGTACTCACTGATGAGACCTTGTGAAAAGTGAAGAAAAGTAATTAAATTTAAACTTTCTTGAGCCTTTCTGTGAGACGCTGCAAGAGATCACTTTGCTTAGCTTATTAAAAAGAGAAAAAGAATACTGAGAAATGACCTAATTAGAATAAGAAAGTATGTTTTTGGGCAAAACATATCTTTAATCTACCTGGGAAGGTGATAATATAAAGCAGTGGCTTGAAGTTACACTTAGATACCTTCAGATAAAAAGGTACACAGATGCTTCCTGTTATTATTTTGACACCAAAGATAGTTCATGATTGGAACAATAAAGAAATGATGAATTTTTCATCTTTTGATTCCTTTATATCAAGACTGGGTATTAAACATGAAATGAGTATTATGATATCTGATCTATAGATCACATGGAAGAAAAACTGATCCCTTATGACTGAACTATGCGGGTCTATAGCAGCTGAACAACATTTAAGCTTTTTGGTTTTAACCTGTTTCCAAGACAATCAAAACCCATAGTCATGACATAAATATGAGGGTTAAACAGCAAGGCTAATCACAAATGAATGTATTTCTCTACTAGACTCTCAGATTTATAATAAAACATACAGAAAGGTATAAAAATACAAAGTAAAAAAGACAGTATTATTGATTTGTTTTTTTTTAGTAAACACTCTTGTGAAATGCTCTATTTTAAAAAAATTTAAATTAAAATATTTTTACCTATCTATTGGTGTTAAAGCAACTACACTGCAATGATATAGTACACTTAAATACAGAAAACATCTTAAATGTTAAATATGCAAAACCATAAAATAAAATACATTTATAGTTATACCATCCTATTTTTCCTTAAGTACTTACATTTGTTTCTTGAAACCTTTTAACAAGATTCTACTTGGAGATACCCTTTTTAAATTATAATTGAGTACTCTTCACTCCTCAGATGTTCTATGACATATTTCAAGGCTGGAGGTAAATGGTTGTAAACAAAATAACTCCACAAACACAGCTACTTCTTCTAATCCACTTGAAATTGCTGGTGATACCTTAATGAACATACCATCTTTGTTCTTCTTCCCCCAACAGAAGCCATGGTTAGAAAACAGAGTTCCATAATTAGCACCTTTGCCTCCTGTTATATTATCAGTGCAGGCCAAAGCTGAAGGCAAAGGATTTAAGAAAATATACAACATGAATATTTGTGCGTAACACTAGTGCACTGCGTTTTGGTGCAGAGAGTGTGACCCAACATTCCCACAGCCTGGCACTCCAGGAGTAAATGAGGTGCGAGCAGGTCACAGCCCATGGTTAATGAAGACACACCCCTGCTGAGAGGGTGGAGGAAGGTGTGACCACCTAATAAACAACACTGGTCAATGGATGAGGAGACCGAGGTACCAAACCACTGTTTTGCCCCAGTCTTCAATGGCAACCACTGTTCCCACACTTCTGTAATGGATGGACAGCAGGATGAGGACTGGGGGAACAAAGTACTTCCCACTGTAAGTACAGATCACGTTTGTGACCACTTGAAGAACCTGAGCATAGACAACTTTGTGGAACCTGATGAGATACATCCCAGAGTCCTGACAGAATTGTTTGAACTACATCACTTTAGGCAAAAAAAACCTAAGACCTGTGTACAACCAGTGCTAATATACTTTCTTTGGGAACACCCTACCTGTGTCAGATCTGTTAAACTACAAGGCATTGATTGAAATCAACTGAGAATTTTTTTTTTTCTTTAATTTATTTGGGCCTGCATTTTGCTCACAATAAATTTCAAGAGTTTGGCTGTTAAATAATGGATGCAGTATGTTAATGTCAGTTTAACTCTTTTTTTCTTAAAAAACCCCACAGTTCAGTTAATGGTAAATAAAGATCTATTTCAATAAATTAACCCTAGGACTTAAATCCCCAGGTCTTTTTCCCACTGCTCTTAAGGAGCAGTATTTCGGTCATTCCAGTCGTCCATCGTGCTTCAAATTCATCTGGCTGAACAGAAAGTATTTCAGGAGAAAAAAAAATCAGAGCCATTTTGTAAAGTCCCAAGAAATAAACAAGAAGTAGAAGAAGTAAATACAAGTACTATAAGTCTGTTATACATGCAACTTCGTATGTGTGGTATTTTTGTAAGTACAGGAAGGAAGCAATCGAAGGACTTGGACTCCTTTATCCTTGTGCGTCCCTTCCAACTCAAGATATTCTAGGATTTTATAGAGGCGGGGGCAGATGCGCTTGCTGCAGATAGCCATTCGTTTCCCCAGACCCGTAGCATTATTTGGGCGAGCTCCCCTGTTTGCACACCCTCCCGTGTCCGCGGGCACACACCCACACACACCCACACATACACACCCACACATACACACATACACACACACCCACACACACACATACACACACCCACACATACACACACCCACACACCCACACCCACACCCACACACATACACACA